>OLKM01001228.1:15597-63097 GCA_900291075.1 Melanogrammus aeglefinus | reverse complement strand
CCCCTGGGCCCCTCGCCCCGGGAGCAGGGCCCGGGGTCTCCCCTGGGGCTTTACCTTGGTTGACCCCTAAACTGTTAAGGTTGGACGGACTGATGACCTGTTTCGTGATCTCGTCCAGGAAGGCGGAGAACTGCATCTTCCCCTTCACAAAGCTCTCCCTGGCGTTCTGTGTGTCGGCCGGTGCAGCCCCCTTCCCCTTGTCTCTACCTTTGCCCTGTCCATTGGCCACCCGGGGGGACAGAACCTCCATAGACCTCGCTTTGCGGATGTCCGGGTGAGGTTCCCGGTTCTTGAGGATCCCCTTGCTAGGGATCTGGTTGGTGAACCCTGCCCTGCGGGGTCTCCCTGACGCTCCCAGCACCAGGTTCTCCTCGCTGAAGGCCAGGCTGCGCCCTAAGCTGGCGGTCTTGTAGAGCGCTCCGTGGAGCGGGGGGGCCGCACGCCGCCGTCGGCCTGCCTCCAACTCGTCTTCGCTGGTCTGCAGCAGGCCCTCGTCACTGTGGCTCTGGTCCGGCGGGGAGCCGTGGGCACGTGCGTTCCGCCGTGAGTGGCCCGCTGCGCGGTCGTGGGGAGGGGCCTCAGGCGCACCATGTGTTACAGTGGCGAAGACGAGGGGCTCGCTGCCGCCGTCCTGCCGGTACCCGGTGCGGACCTCCAGGATGTTGGAGCAGGAGAGGGAGTGATGCGGCCGCTCAGGGGCGCGGGTGGACTGGGGGCTCGCTGGGCTCCGTCTTCCAGGAGTAGGACGAGAACAAGGAGGAAGAGGAGGACGAGGACGAGAGGGAGGAGGACGAGGCTCGGGACAGGGTGACCCTGGTGGGCTGCGGGTTTTGGACCTCGCTCTCGTGAGAGGCGTGAGGATGGTAGAGCGGATGTGCAGGCTGATGGTAGTCATGGGGGAGGTTCTCGTGGAGAGGCTCTGCGTGCCGAGAGCGGCGGTGGTGGTGGTTCTGGTGGTGTGCCTGGCTGTCATCTGTGTTTTCATCGGTTCCGACTAAGTTTGCATAGCTGCAATGCAACAAGTTACAACAGTGAGCATGAAAAATAGCCTTAAAAATAGAAAAGTTTGAACCATGTATGTTTAACCCTTGTCACCATGACTGCAAACAGATTTTTTTTAATATATAGGTTGTGTTGTCAAGTAATTGATCCAAAATGGATCGTTTCTGCCAAAAGTTCTCTGGGAATAATTTCAATATGTCCCAGCCAACTGATACCTACTGATGAAATAAAACCTACCCGGGTGATTCATGGCCTGATCGAGGGTGATGATGTGGCTGGTCGTCTGGGCCGTGGTAGGCCTGGTGAGAGTGAGCATGAGGGTGGTGTTGTGGCTGATCATTGGGGTAGTGATGATGGGTCTTGGGCTTCCTCATCTCCTCCTGAGTTGGTGGGCGGTACACAGGTGTAAAGTACTTCTCCATCATCTGCCTCTTGACGAGTGGCAAGCTGTCCAGCAAGGGCGGCCAGGTCTGGTTGAGGGTACAGTGATGGACCGAAGACGCTGATCCACCAGGCCCCGGGCGGCCCCTCCCTCTGGGTCCCCCCCTGGCTCTGGGATCCGATGGTATGCCCTGTTGGTTTCAACCGAGTCGGTGTTTCAATAAACCCCAGAGATAATCCAAATCAGAAAAAGTTGCAGTCACTCTATAATCAGGAATTCCATGTTTGATGGCCGATTATAAAATAAGGCACATATATCCCTGATCTATCTATCTTTCAATCTTATCTTTCAATCACACTGTGACGCAGGGGATGCCTTCATGCTGAAAGTGACTGACTCTCTCCCAGTGTCTGCCAGCAGATAACTGGGATGGGAGGCAAGGGATGCACATATATCCTGGCCTTGTTGGCCTGATTTTCACATCACGCCTGATGTAACAGGTCTCGCATTGAACCGGATGGAGGCTGGAGTACAGAACAGAATATCGACCGAGGCGCTGTGGAAAAGTGGATCGCTAGCATTCTGTTGGGCTCACTGATACCGGTAGAGTTATAGCCTGATGTAAGTGTGCTGGTGTAAGCTATTGACCTCACCCATGTGTTTTGGACACACACACACACACACACACACACACACACACACACACACACACACACACACACACACACACACACACACACACACACACACACACACACACACACACACACACACACACACACACACACACAGATATTGTGAATTTACATTATAATCTACAAAATGGCAGAATAAATGACATTTCTCAACAGAGTGAGTCACTCTGTCATGATGACCCAGCCCATAATATTCAAACTGACTGTCTGCGAGGATAACATTCATTACATTCTGTTTGTGTGGAATTCCTCCAGGCTCCCTGGTAACCTTCCACAACCAACACTACCATTTCAAGTAGTAGTATTATAATGTATTCATTAGGTCTAAAAAGAACATTGCAGTTTAATTTAAACACATGAAACCACACCTTTCATTTTCGAATAAACCAGATCTAAAGAATAGGGATCAGGATGCAGGGACTGAAATTGTAATCTGCAACCACATTGTTCACACCACGGTCGATTCAAAATGTAGGCTACCTCAATCATGATATAATTAGATTACATACTGTAGATTGTTACGATTTATTCACCTCTTTATTTTGATGTGTTGTGTGAACAAACATTGACTGACACGTTAACAATAACAAAAGGGATCAATTATATCCTATCAAGAGATCTCTCACTACCCAGTGGTTGCTGATCAATATGCAGATGAGGTTGCTTGCATAACATGTCAAAACATGTCTGCTAAAATCATTGGCATCCTGTTGGTTTTCTGTACATGGGAACACAATGTATAGGCCCATTGCTAAATGCATGACACTGAAGTTCATCAAGTTTCTTCTGATTGTAACCTTACTCCTCCTGAATGTTGACTACAGATTGTGATATAAATATACATGTAACGCACCGCTGCATAAATGGAAATGAAAAGTATGGCATAAGAATTAAGGTTATTATGATATATTAAGTTTATTATACTATTATTATTACTAATACCCTACATCCAGTGTAGAGTTGTAACCAAGATAAATATGATTTGGCAAGGAACGGAACTATTCCGTACTCCCTCTCCTGGCCAACCAAAGCAAGTTAAACATTCTCCTCCTGGTAACTTTCCACTCCATGGACAGCTTTAATAGGTCCACGATGGACAGGCAGCGGATTGTTCTAAATACTGGATTTGTTCCGGTTTCGATAGTGTGTCAGTTTAACTTTCTGCCACGTCTCAGTAACGTAGCACGATAGTAATGAAAGTAAAAGTATTTACGAGGGTTTTCTTTTAAAATATTTGTGCAAATCTATAATGGTGAATGTCACAGTAATACATGGTGTACCCAACCACATCACTCACTAAAAATGAGTGTCCCGATGAAAGTTATGAGTTGGCCCTTTTTCTTTTGTGTCCTGAATCAATCAAATGTACAGCATTGCAGTATCGGGATAAGCAGATCCGGCCATCTACACCCTAGTACTGGTTTGATCCGGTTTCGAAAGGCTTGTTTACATGATATCAATGCGCCTGACCGTTAAAGAGACGTCAACTAATTTTAAATGTTCAAAAAACAACAACAACAATGTTGTATTTTGAACATGTTGTTATTTTCCTAATTGGGAAGTGAAATGACAACACGCTACCCAAATGGGATTGAATATGTTGGGTGTTGGAGTAGATATGGGAGTAGATATGCTGTTATTAGGTAAAAAGACAAAATATTACATAATATTGCTTTTTGAGCTTGGATATATTTATACACATGGTTGAGTGTATCATAATGTATTCCATTGCCTATGTATATATGTCGGTAATGATGTCTTAACTCAAATAAAGGGAAAATTCTTCTTGCAATGTGGGACTATATTTCCTATCGGATGCATACTCCACGCTGAAGGCGCCCTGCCACCCATGGTATAAATTGCTTCGCTTGCGCCATTTTAAATCATACTACACAGATTTTACCTTGGTGTGGTATGTAGTGGTCTAGGGAAGCTTGTTCGGTTGTATATTCTAGACTTTTTAATTTTAATTGTAAGGACTTATGTAAAGTTGATTCAAATAGCTAAGTTGGGTTATACAAATCGTGTGATTATATTTCAGTAGGTTTTAGGAGGAACAATAGGTGGGACGCAGTCGACTTACAGGTTCGGTCTAGGGTTTGTGTACACAGATATCTCTAAACCTCACTTGTATTTTGTTGTGTAGGATTTTATTATTTGCATCATATGGGAGTCTTATTTATGAAATCAGGTTTTTTTTTGGATGACTTCTGTTACTAATAAGCGTTAGTAAGTCCAAACAAGGAGGCCCTACTAGGAGGCCTAAAATAGCGCCCATCCCCCGCAGCGAAAAAAAACCTTAACAAGGGGACGAGGCTTCAGTGACGTCATTTTCCATCGATTACCTCGATAATGTTTGACTATTGGGAGTTGTCAATGGCTTTCCTTGTATGTAAAGATGTCGTTTCGTGGCGACCCCCGTGACGTAGGTGATTTCCGTACTTTTAAGGTATGTTTTGCATAACTAGAGGGCTTGTGACTAGTGCGGTCCAGCCGGTCACGGTGCGACGCTGTGAGGCGAAGCCCGTGACTTGGAGTCGGTAGTGGTATCGATAACCAATGTAACAGTTAGACGAGGAAACCTGTTAAAGTGAGAGGATTGTTGCATTTTTTTTTTTTACAATGACTCTTAAAGTCAACATAAATTACTTTGCAAGATGGCCGACATTACAAGAGTGTATTTTGTTTAGTTTTTTTTAAATCGCTGCTCGTGTTCAGACGGGTTTTAGCTCTGGGTTATGCATTGAACGCCATCACGGTAGCGTCACGAGCTCGTTTTAAGAAGTGCGTGTTTTTCTGAAGACCAATGCGTCATGGCATTCAATAGAGGTGATGTTGGCATTTTTGAAGAATCAAGTTACTGAAGAGAAACCAGGTCCAGATAATGCATGGTCTTTTTATTTTCATTTCATTTATTTATTTTTTCATCAACTTAGCGAAGACCGAAGAATTGTTTTTGTTTTTTTTACTTTCGTGTTGGAGAAATGGACTGAGTTATTTTGAGGAAAGATGGACTTAGTTATGTGAAGATCCGAGGACCAGCGAAGCGGTAGGAAGCAGCAGGACGCGGCAGGACCAGGAGGGGAGGACCAGGCGAGGCACACACCAGGAGGGGCTCACCAGGCAGGACCAGGAGAGGGACACACCAGGAGGGGCTCACCAGGCAGGACCAGGAGAGGCACACACCAGAGGCGGGGCAGTACCATGAGGGGCGCACCAGGCAGGACACAGGGGATCCCCACAGGACGCAGTGGCAGCCGGGCGTACACCAGAGAGCCAGAGCCCCAGGGCAGGGTAGCGGCGCAGCCTGGCCACCGGTGGAGCTGTTGTCCCAGTCAAGCCAGCCAGGGTTCAGAGGGTGCCAGCCACAGCACGGGGAGGGAAAGAGCCACAGTGTCGTCTAGCTTCATGGCTTTAGATTTAGTGTTGGGTTTGTATGTCTGGTATAGGTATCTGACTAATTATCCAGTTTATCCCATCATCTTTTTTGGTTTGAAACACAATTTCTCGCACAGCTTTCTCTTCCTTTTTCAGGCAAGGCGTGTAAAGTGTATGTCCCCGTCGGGCTCCCGTTGTGCGCTGATCCCTGAGTGTGGTGTCTGCTGTGAGTGCCGTGGTAGTGGGCTGGAGGGACGACCTGCTTATGGACTCCTCGACCCCGTGTGGTCAGCTGTAGTGTCTCCGCCAGAAGGAGGGCGAGTCTCGTTTAATAGGACGGCCCCCCCGGAGACGTTTCTGCGTTGCGGTGTGAGAGTGGAAGGTCTACTGTGCGGCCGCTTTGACGTGTGTGTGTGAACGACAACCCATCGGTGACGGCCCGTCGGTCGGTACAGAGCAGCCTCTACAGGTTAAATTGAGCAGTGAGTTGAGTGCATGAACTGTACCAATCCTAAACAATAATGTTAAAAGTTATTTGCGTAGGCATATAGTCATCCTGGTATACACCAGTTGCAACATTGGAGTTTGGCATTCATTGTTTGCAGTTGTATCATGGGGGACGGGGGTGGGGTCAAACTTGTGTCGAGTTTTCTTTCCACAGGCCTACTCCTCTAAAGCCGGCCGTCTCAAGAACCCCTTCGTAGCCGCCTGTAATCAAACCCCGGGGTCCGCCATAGTAGCTTATAGCGAGAGCGGAGGAGGGGATCAAGTGAACCCACTGCGTTAAAAGGGATGTAGGAAGGTATTTGGTGCCGCTAATATCTGCCAAATGATTGAACCGTTCGAAGAATAAGTACAGTCCCCTCTTTGTTCACTGGGCTCGTCTCGTATGTGGGTTTGCTGTGTTTGTATGGGGTGGGAAGGGGGGGGGAAGCCTTAACCCATCTCTTCCTAGATTTCACAGCCTCGTGTAACTCGGCACAAAGGTCCAAAGGCTGCACATCCTCCCAGGTGAACAGCACCGGGCTCGGGTGGCCAGTTCTCCCACAAGCGTAGTGACCCCCTGCCTGTCAAACTAGACGTCCTGGTATAGCAGGAGATCAGTGGTTTTTCCTTGATTGGTAACATGTCCCTTTTTTTTTTTAAATCATGGCATTTGAATGTCCAATATGTTGCATTTGGGTTCTCTGGGGAAGGGGCTGCTTCTTTGTGACTCTTGCAGATAGTTCTGTCCATCGCGCCCCCCCCCCCCCCCCCCCAACCGACAAAGCGAATCCTTCCGTCGTCCACCGCTACTAAGGAGGGATGCCTTCACGGTCAGGCCTGTGGTATTTAAATGTCTTAAGAGGCAGTTGTGCATTTCATCCAATTGTATCTACTGAAGGTCATTGATAGTGCTCTGTTGTGATGTTGGCAGTGATGGGGGTTGTAGCTCTGTACTGGTAACTGGTGGGTGGGATGTTTGTTTGGGATGGGCGCTTTTCCCTTTTTTTGTTTCCCCCCTTGCATTTGCAGTGTGCTGTCCCTGTGCTTTCCAATACTCGAGACCACCAGGAGCTCTCCTGAGTTATTGTATGTAAAGGTTTTTACTTGCGCTTCATACTTCACGTACGGCCACCAAATGTGTTTGAATTCTTTTTAACATTCCTTTTAAAGCTAATTCAGTCATACTTCCTTTTGCAATTAGTTACAATGCCTTGTATTGATAATACAATGAGTGAACTATATGTAAAAGATTTATTTTAATAATGCGTAATAAATACATAGCTTGTTGTGAATGAATACTGTTTTGGTATGCATCTGTTTTTTTGGGGGGGGGGGGGGGTACTGGCCTATTGGGGGGAGCTTTTCTTGTGCTTTTCCAGGTATGACTAAAGCTGGGAACTTTGTAGCGCACGGATGTGACCCGGGCTCCAAGGCGGCTTATTCAAAGTGGAAAATGATGGCAGATAAGTTGAATCCATCAAATGATGATATCTACAAGGCAGGAAGTCGAATATCCCAGACGGGACGCATTACAGTATGTGCTTCGCCCCATAATTGGTCTCGATTTGAAAACGTCTGCAAAAGGAAAGTGAAAGTCGCACTGTTGTGCATTCTTAGAAGCAATTCTCTTGTGATAACGAAGATTTGATGGAACTTCATTGATTGACTTTATCTGAAGTAAAGCATTCCATGTTTAGGTAAGGATAACAATTGTCAGTTCTATTGCACTGTGGAGGGGGTGGCCGGGGTGTTGCCTGTTTGCCTTTTTGATCTTACAGAATTGCCCCAGGAGGAAATAAAGTCGACCTAGGAGACCAACCTGCCCCTTGAGTTTGGCCCGACATACAAAATGAAAAGCACCAGGAAATGGAAAGGTTGTCTTTATCTATTTAGCTACCTGCTAGTCCTCAGCTACTCGCCCATGCGCTACTGTGCAAGTGGCAGGTTAGACCGTTGTTGAGCTGTTGTCGTGCAACTGTACGAATTATTCCAAATTTAAAGTGGCTGGGGAACTCTGTGCAACGCACAGCTGAATTTGGTTTGAATTGCAGCGCAAATGTGCTGCTTGGTCTGTTGTGGTTTGCATTGTCTGGGCGTATCCCTGCACCTTTCTCTTTACAGACGTCTGTGCGTGATTGGGTCTTGCACGAGTGAAGTCTTCTCACCTGGAGCACGTTAGTAAGGTGTCGGTTTTAACTTTCAACAACCTTTTAGTATGGTAGACTTGATACATTGAGCATCCTGAACTGGCCTTGTTAACCGAAACTCTTAAATGACATACAATGCTTTACTGGCATATTCCTCTTTGGCCTTAAGGCCCTTTTTTTGCTTTGCATCTTAAAACGTAAGATGAGTAGAACTCTACGTCTTTGAGTCTTGTGTGGTGGGTGTGTTGTGTAGGTCACCTTCTGTTTCAGAGTGCTCTCGTCTATCCACTCCAATCTCGCCATCCCTGAATGCAAAGCCATCTGTGAAGCTGTCGACCAAATGTGTGTGACGCCTGAATGAAGTACCGACACCCCCGTGCTTGAGCTTAAACCAACCCGAACCGCCCGACCTTCTGCAGCAGCTCCCCCTCTCTCCATGTGTGTTTTTTGTATGCCTGTGTTCTTCCCTGTTGGTTCCTCAGGTTAAATGACTCTAGCATTAATTCTGGGCGGGCATCTGGGCTGGCCTAACCATGTGGAACACTGACTCCAGTAACACTCAGATCAAGAGCACCAAACTTGGCTCGCAAATTCAGCATCTCTTCCGTGTCATTGGTTTAAGTTAAGTAAAATTGGTTCCCTTGATTTTGTGTTCTTGACATGGCTTTAATGTGTTGTCTTAGCCATTGCATGCTCCTCATTTCTGCATAACATCAATGTAATCGTCTGCAGTAGGAATGGTCTGGGTTTTGGGGAGGGGCAACACTTTCTCTCTCTCCTTTTCAGATTTCTCTCCACTCGACCTTAAATCACTACTGAGCAAGGCGCCTTAACGTCCGCAAGGGAAGTCGTGGGAAGATTTGAGTGGGGTCCACCAGCCTATAGCATAAGGCCGTAATTGACTCCAGGAGTTGCACAATGCTGAGCAGGAGTAGCCTGCAGTGAGATGAGTTGTAAGTCAGTCCAGTTAATGACGTTTTCTAAAATCTATTCTGGCTGAGCATTGGGGGGGGGGGGGGGGGGGGGGGGCATAATTGTCCCTTTTTTCTTTCCAATACAGCCTCACCTAACCTCATCTACCAACACGATTGACCGGTTTGAATCTGGCTTGGGTGCGGAGGGAGATTTGTGAGAATGTGGAAGTAATGAGTATTGTCTGCGACACAGGGTTGTAAAAGTGATAACTTGGACAAATGTGGAATTGTAAGGTGTGCATCCAATGCAGTGTTTCTGGGGAGAACCGGGGGGGGAGAAACCAGTGTTCTTCTAGTTTCAGCCTGGCGTCGAGCGAATGTTCCCAGCTGGTCACAGATAGTAGATATGACCAGATGGTCGGGGGTTTTCTTTTCCTGGGGGAACAAACTCTTTGCAGGCTGTTCCTCCAGGTTTTGCTTTTAGCCCTTGTCAGCAAAAAAAAAAAGCAAAAGACTCCGGTGGTGGCACTCCTGTTGATCAGGACGGGGTTCAATTCCCTGCGGTGTCTTGCTTTCTACTTGCTGTGACATAACGCTAGTTTGCATTCATTGGGTATGATGAATAGATTAAATAAGGTAGTAAACAACTTTAAGAGTGAATGGGTAAACTTCAAAACAATTAAAACATTTAGCTGTTAATGCTGCCATCCATCTGGTAGTTAATTGAAGACGATTGAAGACTCACAGGAGTCTTCAATCGCAGAGCTGTTTCAGTGTCTGTCCCCTAAATCCAATAAAGAAATGAATGAGGTATATTTTAAATGAAATGCAAGTACTGTATACAACTAATGTATTACTAAGATGTTGGTGTTTCATTTTGACAAGAGTGTATTATTTTGATTAAATCCAGACAAATGGAATCGTACCTACACAATGGACCGATTTGACTATTGAATTAGTATGCGTCTCACTAGAACTGTTGACGTCGGTATCATTACCTAAACAGGGTTGTAAAGGGTTGGCTCATCAAAGCTTCCCAAAGTGTGTGTGACGGTAACCTTTTTTTAATCTATGCGCCTCTTCCACCTGACATGTCATGAGAGGCAGAAGTTGGACCTTTTAATTGAAATGATTACCTTCAAAACCCTGTATGTCCCTTCTGTTAAAGAAAATAAAAATTCTGACGATGTTTAACTCCCCAAGCCATCAACCAAGAATGTTTTTCTGTTGATAAAATTGTGTATCTGTCTGTGAGACGTCATCTGCTAAGGCTCCTGATCTCCAGGTGGGGACTGGTTGAAAACCCCCCTTTTCACACCATTCTCCCGGTCTTCACACCGCTGGCTGCCTTGTACCCTGGATGTCCCTGGTGCTGCTCCGTGATGTGTCCCCTGCTGAGCCTCCAACCCTGGTCATCGATTTGTCTCATACTGATGGTCCGGCCCTGTGACCGGTGTGTTGGGTGCTGAGCCCCCACCAGTAGATATGCTTACAGACCTTGTACTCCCATCTGGATTCCCTTTTCGAAGTCTCATAATTCTTACGCCCTGCTTTCAAGTTATGCCTAAAGTGTTATGGTGTATTTGTATTGGCTCTGAAGTACTTCCGAGGCTGTAATAAAATACTATACAAGAGTACCTTGTTGCACTCGCAAAATCATTCTGGTATCGGCTTAGCTCAGGAGGTAGAACAGTTGTCCTGTTTCCAAAAGGTTGCTAGTTCGAACCCCAGCTCCTCTTAGCTGAGCCTTGACGTGTCCCTGAGCAAGACACTTAATCCTAGCCTTGCATGGTTGACTCTGTCTTCGGTGTCAATGTGTGTATTAACCGATGTAAGTCACTTTCGAGCGTCTGCTAAATGCCCTAATTGGAATTCTGCAAAATTCAATATATAGGTCTAGATTGGATGATGAATACAGCGGTGTATACCATGCTGCTAAATAGGAGGCATGAAATTTAAGAAAAAGCTGCTATTGTACTTCAGATTTGTGACTTGACATTCTAATTAAATTAGGCAGACGCTTCTGGTCAAACTAGGGTAGGACACTTGCACGCTGAGGTTGACAGGTAATATGTATGCGGAACCAAATTCGTCGGGGAACGTTTCCACGGACCCGCACCTTTGCAACACAGCTGGTCGCCTGCCTCAAATTTTCTATGCGGTTGTGTTAGGGCGCTTGATGCTTTTTGAAGCGCAGAGATGTGGTCCTTTTTTGCCAGGGATCCGGTCAAAGACTTTGCTTATGAAATTCTACCAGACACCCACGAATCGTCCGGACTATGGACGCTTCATCGGGGTAAACGAAAGGTAAAGCAGAGGCGGGAGTGTCGCTGTTAGATGCCGTCTAGCTAGCTACTCTAGCGGTAGCTCGTTCCTTTTGCGGAGGCCTTTCTGCTCTACAACGTTCCTCTTGTGTCATGGCTCTACGTTATCTGCAGCGTTTTTACCATAGTTTGGTGGCAAGGAATATCCATTTTTAGCCATATTGGCACGACGTGAGCCGTAGATGAGAGCCGTTTGGTGGTCTGTCAACACCACAGCAGAGTTTTTGTTTATGCCAACGGGTGGACAGGACACGTATGAGCCGCCACGTCACACCCTGTCATCGTTAGATTAAACGAATTGCATGAAACGCTAGCTATCTTAAGATCGTGACTTGTGTGCCTTTTTTTTTTTAAATGAAATTAATTATGTGTACTACCATTTCCCAGGGGTGTCAATCACACAGTCGCAGTGCTTGGCCACTATGTGGGCACCTTAAGGAAGGCGAGCATCACTGCTGTGGTCCTTTTCTCAGAAAACTATTTTGACAATGTATTCACCCAATGTCAATAAAATGTATGCCATGTACTAACCTTTTTGATTCTAAACTTGTAATCTTCTATCCACCCTTGACTGGCACATTGAGCGTTTGTTTTGCAGTCTCATGTGCCATCGTCATGCCCCCAATGGTCTTGTGTTTCCAGACGAATGGAGAGCCAGTGTCCTTGTTTGTGTACGAGGTCGCCCTAGGAACCGACCAGCAGACCCAGCTCGCCAAGGCAGCCTTCAAACGCATGAAGACCCTCCGGCACCCCAACATCCTGGCCTTTGTCGATGGGTTGGAGGTGTGTGTCTGTGATGTATTTTACCAAGTCAAACTCAACGCGACAAAACATCCACATATTCTTGTAACTGGAGACCTTCCCATAATCTGTCTTAAGTATCCATCATTTTTTTCTTTCTCTACATATTGCTCAGATAGAGCAATATGTAACTGGAGACATTTACATTTAGGGTTATTGTCTGGTAGTGTGCAAATAGGATCATCTTATGATGTTAAGGGTGGTCAAGAACCTAGACAAGGATATAATAGTCCTTTCCCTCACAACTGTACATTCATGATGGAAAATACGCGGAATATTGTCAATATTTATTGGGTGTCAGACTTCTAAATGCTCGATCCTTCCTATTCGGAGAGGCTGTCAGTTATGTTCCACTCTTGAAGAGGAACTAGTTTGACTGCAACTGTTAGCGCGAAGTTCAAGTGCAAGACTGATGATGAACCCTGCCGTCCCCTCAGATAAGCCGGGAGACATCAACTAGGTGTTCCACAGGGCGAAGGACACACAGTTTCTTGTTACATCGAAAACAATTCACAACGAATGATGTCATCAATTCTGAATGAATGTGGTTGATAACGCGCCACCGAGATTTGAATCTCAGCAGGATAAATCCTTTATAATAATTTTGCCGGAGCCACGGACACACTGCATCTGGTGGCTGTGGAGCTCCTTCCGTTCATTATGGCTGTCTTCCCCAGCCGTACAAATGTTTTTACGTTAGGATCATACTACACAATGAGGATCCGGCTGGAGCCAAGGGGTAATGACATAAACATAGTACTTACTATTTAGTTGTCTAGCATTTTATCCTAGCTGTCTCTGGTGTATACTGGGATGGATTAACTTAGCGACTCTTAGTGCTTGGCATTTGGTTCTATGAACATCCTTACTGTACCGACAGCGGTATATTGTTTCACCTTCTTCTGACAAATGGACTTATGCTGCTATCCATTTGTATGGTACGCCCGCCCGTACGAGTCGCCAGGTGTAAATATCCCAGCTTTCTTGCGGCGTTTCACGGAGGAACGCCCCCTTTTGGTCGGTGCCCCTCGTGGTCGGTGCCCCTCGTGGTTCTGAAAGTAGAATGAGTTCAGTGAGGCTGACCGTACAGCTCGACAAAAAAAATGCCCATAAAGAGAATTATTTTCTTTGTATTTGTATCACGTTGGTCGGTTTAATTTTGATTTTAAATGCTCTTACACACTTGATTACATTGCTACTTTATTCCGGTCACCAATATATGCATTGTACGTCCTTGCTGTGCGTGCAATACAATGTTAAGTCGTGTTGTTTGTACTGTTTGAAGCTGGTTCGCTAAAGAGGTTAATGTAGCTAACAATGACTAGCCAATGACATGACGCATTCACAAAGACAAACGGGAACGCAACAAGCCTGGAAATTACGTCAAGTTCTCGCTAGAGCAGGTCGGCCATACCGGTGTACCATACAAATGGATAGCACCATTAATTATAAGTCGTATTATAAGTCATTATTATTATAAAAGCATCTGCTAAATGCCCTAAATATAAAATGTAAATGTAATGAGCCTCAAATATGTGCCCCTGGTGAAACGGTATTTCCGCGGTTGGCCTGCAGACGGAGAAGTGCCTGTACCTGGTGACGGAGCAGGTGACCCCGCTGGCCGTCCACCTGAAGGCCCAGGCAGAGAGGGGCGGGTCGGGGGAGCTGGAAGTGTCCTGGGGCCTCCACCAGATTGTGGTGAGGAGACTGGCCCTTGCTGATTTATTCTCTGTTTTCACTTCTGTTTTATGTCTTGTCACATGCACACACACACACAATCTAAAAAAAGTGCTCCCCCCCCCCCTCCAGAAAGCGCTGAGCTTCTTGGTCAACGACTGCCACCTGCTCCACAACAACCTGGGCATGTGGGCCGTGTTCGTTGACCGTGCCGGCGAGTGGAAGCTGGGAGCCCTGGACCACGTTGCCTCGGAAACGGGGGACCCCAGCGGGGCCACTCTGCCGCCGCCGAAGGCCGTCTACCCAGACATGGAGAAGTACGACCCCCCCGAGACCCCCGGCAGCAGCGGCACAGAGAAATGGTGAGATGGAAGAAAATGTTTTTGTAGCGGGTGAATCCATGGGTCATTTGAGCGGCACAAAACCATTATGCAGTTTGGCCGGAGCTCTAGGGAATAGTTGTGTGTTTCTCTATGGAGATTTCACTGGTCTGGAGAGACGTGGTGGATTCTGAACCCTTGGGGGCAGAGAAATAAAGCCGACAGAGCAGCAGGTCCTGAATGGTCTATTGCCCGGTGATGGTGTTTGTGTATGGTTAAGGTATGGAGAAACACCAAGGGATGTTTCTGCCCACCGAATGACCACTGCAACACGACTAGGGCTGGGTAACAAAAAAAGATTGGATCGATTTTGGATCGATTTCATTAAAATGGTGCGATATCGATTCATAGGGCACGAGATAGATTATTATTCTTTTTATTTTCTTTGTTTGTTACCATTATTATTATTTTTGCACTTTAATAAACAATGCCTTGATGCCATTTGCAGTGATGGAATGTTGTAGTTCAAGTACACGTTCACCTGCAATTCCTTTCTAATTTCAAAATTGCACTTTTGAGACTTGAGACCAATTTTCACATTTTATCTGTCCAATTTACAAGTTTGCACTTAAAACCTGTTGTGTAAGGTGAAGAGAAAAAAGAAAGTACATTTGTATTTTTGGAACACGGTTACAAAATAGTTATTTAAGAGCAGATTGAATCGAATCGTGATTAATCGATTCAGAACCTTAATGAATCAAATCGATTTAGGATATTGGCCACGATACCCAGCCCTGGCCACGACGGGTTATGTGACCTACATTCTTTGCCAATGTGCCGTGGGACTTGAAGAGCTGAAGGGCCGTGTTGTTTGCAGGGCTGGGGAGGTGTGGCGACTGGGATGCCTGATCTGGGAAGTCTTCAACGGGCCGCTGCCGCGCGCCTCCTCGCTACGCTCTATAGGAAAGGTACGGAAACGGGATTCTTCCAAGAATTAGTAGTAACACTTTTTGTCTCTTCAGGTCAACAGTATTAGCCTATAAATTAGGTAATACTGTGTTATATATTTAAATAGGTTCACACGAAAATGGTAAAAACTGCCGAAAATCACCTTTTCCTTTTCCATTAAAGGGTGTGACTGGCTATGGCTAAAACGCACCTCAAGGCTAGTTACTAAACCAAGCCTCATGCTTCACGTTATGCTTCGCACCATGCTTTACTCAAAGCAAAAATGTATCCTCTTTCGATCACGAGGTGTTTTTATGTGAGAGAACTTGCTTTTTCATTATTACCCTTTGTACTCCCAGGTCCCCAAGCTCCTGGTCCCCCACTACTGTGAGCTGGTGGGGGCCAACCCCCGGGCGCGGCCCAACCCCGCCCGCTTCCTCCAGAACTGCCGGGCGGCCGGCGGCTTCCTGAGCAACAGCTTCGTGGAGAGCAACCTCTTCCTGGAGGAGATCCAGGTACACATGCACACACACACGCAGCGAGAAGCACACACACACACACACACACAGACGGTCGCACGGACGCAGGGAGACGCACGCGCGCAGCCAGACGCACACACGCAGCCAGACGCTGACTCGCAGCCAGACGCACACACGCAGATAGACGCACATGCAGCCAGACGCGCACACGCAGAATGTGACTGCATGTGAGTGTTCATAACGCACAAGGGAAGTTGAAGGAGAAGTTCTTACTATTTATTGGTAATGTAGATATAAAGTCAAGATGGAAGAGGCAAGGTGGAAGTCTTTCCTAAAAAAAAAAGCATGACAATCAATCCATGTCGTGGTCTACAGTTTGAATGAATGCAATGTCCGTCACTGAAGGTGGTTAAGGTCGTCCTTGGGTTGGGTGTGTGGCTGTTTCTGATCTTTTGTGTGTTTGCGTTCAGATCAAGGAGCAGGCGGAGAAGCAGCAGTTCTTCCAGGACCTAAGCGAAAACCTGGACTCTTTCCCGGAGGACTTTTGCAAACACAAGGTCCTGCCCCAGCTGCTCACCGCCTTCGAGTTCGGGAACGCGGGCGCCGTGGTCCTCACGCCCCTCTTCAAGGTAACACCGCGTTTAATCACTCAGTTCATTGTCTCTGAGTTGATAACATCGGATCCTGTGTAAAAGTAGGGGTTGGCAATAAAAATACAACTTTACAATTGTTTTCAGGCAGGTTCACGATCCACTTTCTTATTAAGTTTTATTTTTCATACTTAGCAAATTACAGTATAACCAAAATAATTTCCGTATTTAAAAAAAATCAGTCCTGAGATATATGTGATTGACAGATGAATTCACAAATCAATTGGAGAAGAGATGCCCTGATTGGTCAGAAATGAGGCGGGAGCAGTCTCAAAGCGAAACCGTCTCATACAGCCGGTTTATAAGAACAGGCGACTAGAAACAGATATTCTTACATTTCACGCACTCGCAACCGACGGATGAAGAGGCCCCCTTTTAACGTCTGACATAAATGATGGCTTTTAGTTCATGCTATGCTATATATCGTGCCCACAGCCCTTTCTAATAGGCCTACATCCATTGAGTTAGGCTTACAGAGGCTGTTAACCATGGGTAAGAGAAAATAATTATAATTATTGTTTTATTGTATGTTGGGTCAAATGAGAGCTATACAACAGGGGGAACGGCTTAACTCAGAAGGTGGAGCAGGTTGACTACTATTTTTAACCAGAAGGTTCCTACGTTTTTGCACGCGTACACAAAGAAAACCCGGATTGCACAACCCACTCTCTCTTGTGAAAAAATTTCTTTCCGTTGGTACTCGCTGCGTTCTTGCTTCTCTGCTCACATAAATGGTGCTAGATAGCACACTAAAACGCATTATTCACGTGTATTTTACATTTGTGGCCCCATTCTGTCGTGTTCGGATGTGAAAAGCATTCCTAGTCAGGCAGAATTCAACTCTGCGTCGCCCCAGAGGCCGGCCGCTCTTTGAGTTCATAGATGTTTTATACTAATTACTGCGCCTTCCCTATAGACAGCTGTAGGAAAATATAACCTCCATAACATAAAGGTGTAGGTGAACCCACTGTTTCAGCAAGACTTTTTAGTACCGTTGTTGTGTATGAGCGTGATAATGGGCGATGTAATATATGAATGCACCACACCCCGTGGCGTTATGCTATAGGAAGCCTTACCCTCACTGGAACGCAGAGGCCACAGATAATCCGCTGCTCAAATGGAGCAATACCATCCACACACGCCTTTGCTTTATGCTTTAGGTGTCCGGGAAGCCTGACCCTTATTGAACAAATTGAGATTTGGTTGAGAAAACCATTTTGGATATCTGCCATATAACTTTAACTGCTAGACTGCACTGTAGCACAATACTAACATCTCTGTAAACTCAGATTTTTACGACATTTGATTCTTCACCTCTAAACCATCTGAAGTCGTACTATCGCACACCCCTAACAGCAAGTATCCTCTTCATCTCAACCACCAAGAAGAATACGCCACAAACAGGAACAGATCATTGTGCTATTTTTATCGGACTGACGGTCCGCACGATGCCTACAAAGGCCTTCTGTAGGAAAAAGAGGTACTGATTCATTTTGTAGGCAGTTCTTTGTTCCATGGAGAAGAAAGACATCTGTTTTCAAGTAAATACGAAGTCCATCAAAAACCCTTTTACAGCCATTGACGCAGAGAAATACTTAAACAATATCAAGCTGTACATGTTAAAATTCTATCTGATGTAAATGTCTCGTAGTGTCTCAGTATTCCCAGATTGAGAAATCAAAAAAACATGGGTGAATGTCTTCTCCCTGACTTCCTCCGTGTGTCTCCGTCTCGCCCTCTGCCAGGTGGGAAAGTTCCTCTCAACGGAGGAGTACCAGCAGAAGATCATTCCGGTCATCGTGAAGATGTTCTCCTCCACCGACCGGGCCATGAGGATACGACTGCTGCAGCAGGTACAGCATATCCTTTCACCCCCAGCACAGCGCACCAGGGCAGACCAAACTACCCCAGGGGCTAGGGCTGTGCGGTGGAGGTATGCATCTGGTATTGCACTCGCAGTAAAACCACAGTATTAAACCTACATTATCCAATGTAGGTTTCCTACACAGATGCATACGTGATTTCAAGCCAAGAATGAATCCTTTGTACAAAAAGTTTTTATTTGTTTTTATTGTTTCTGTTTTCATCCGTACATCATTTTGTTGTACACCAGTCCTACTAAATAGTGTAACTACTTAATGTATACTTTTGTATATAGCCATACACTAACTTGCACACACAATGTAATCAACTGTATTACTGTTGACTTTGTTGACCTAAAAGAGCCATTACAGTTGAGGCCCGTGAAACCGCTCAGGTAGGGCTTGGCGATATATCGATATTTGACGTATCGATATTTTTTCAAACGACATATGGAACGAGACGCTATCGTCAACATCGATATAATTTAATTTGCGTTGAAAGTACAGCACATTTGTTCCAAATAACAGCAGTTTCGAACCGCGCCTGCCGCCTGCTATTTCGTTGCTCTGCTTATCTCTCTCCCGCTCTGCCCTGGCCCGGCCCCCCCTTCCACTCCAGTATTGTCTCCTCCTTTCTCCTCCCCCCTCCTTGGTTTAAAGGGACTGAAGTGTGCCTTGTGTCTCCTGCTCCCCGTCCCCGTCAGATGGAGCAGTTTATTCAGTACCTGAACGAGGCCGCTGTCAACTCTCAGATCTTCCCCCACGTGGTCCACGGCTTCACGGACACCAACCCCGCCATCCGGGAACAGACTGTCAAGGTACGACACGCATAGCTAAGGGCATGGAACACAGGGCATGGAACACAGGGCATGGAACACAGGGCATGGAACACAGCGCATGTGTTGTAACGTTAACTTGTATCGCAAGACATGTGCATTCTTATTTGGAGAAAGATAAGCTCCTCGGGGCTTCCTGTAGTTTCGAGTTTGACTTCCTCCTGCTATCACCAGTTGATGTGTACCGTGATGATATGTGCCATACATGCATGCATGCATGCATGCATGCATACATACATACATTATGCATACATTTACATATAGCCATACATACATAGCATACACTACGTAATCATACTACATTACATACATACAGACCTAATACATACATACAGATGAGCATACATTCACTACATGTAGGGCTGGTGCAATTATCGAATTTGCGATCGCGATATGCTCCGATTTATGGAGTCAAACGATCTTCCAAACTCGTATAATCGAGTTGAAACGATTAATTTGACGATGATGATTATGACATAGAAACACGTATAAGTATCCAAAATAAAACCTTTTTCGTGTGTAAGTGTACTGTCTGCCACAACATTCTGAATCTAACATTTGATTTTTATAAAAACATTTCATGAATACAATATGAGACGCGCAATATAAGATGCGTGCTGCATCAGGAAGTATGCCGTTGGCAGGAGGCGGGACATGACAGTGAACCGCCAATCAGCGGCATCGGTCTACGCTGCTGATTGGCGGCTCACTGGCATGTCCCGCCTCCTGCCAACGGCATACTTTCTGATGCAGCACGCCTGTTAGATTGTACACCTCTCGCCGCGTTGAATGCTTTCGCATGCGCGTCTCTTATATTGTATTCATGAAATGTTTTTATAAAAATCAAATGTTAGATTCAGAATGTTGTGGCAGACAGTACACTTACACACGAAAAAGGTTTTATTTTGGATACTTATACGTGTTTCTGTGTGATATTTGATGGTCTTAGTATATATATTTTATTCATGAAATGTTTTATAAAAATCAAATGTTATATTCAGAATGTTGTGGCAGTGCACTTAAACAAGAAGGAAGTTAATTTTGGATACTTATACGTGTTTCTATGTCATAATTGATAGTGTCAATAAATGCATGTTTTCAAACTCAAAAATAATCGTTTGAATAATCGTGATATCAATATTGACCAAAATAATCGTGATTATGATTTTTCCCATAATCGAGCAGCCCTAACATACATACATACATAAAGTTATTAACGGTCACTACGCCTCGAGCATTCTTTCTTTAAAACTCGGCCGCCGGCCTGTATTGGGCAGAAGTTACCACAGCATGAATCACAGGGGATGGAACGCGGGGTATTGGACACAGGGCGTCATACTTTTATTAATTTTGCACAACCTGCAAAAAAAAGGTTTGCTGCCATTGCCAACCCATTGTGCTACAAAACAATCAGGTTTCTTGACGCCTGCCTGGAGCTTTTCCCGTCACTCTGCACAGTGCGCCATCCGGATCTGATTGGTCTGATTGGTTGAAGGTCTATCCAATTGCGTACGGAGTCATTTGAACTACGCTCGTTGATCACGGCTCAAGAAAATGACGGCAGCCTCCCCGGACCAACGTGCAGTCTACGACTGAGCTTGGTTTTGCAATAGCCAGGCTAATTGTTCTATTCATTGACTTAGTTTTTTTTGTAAAATAATATCACACGGTAAGACGGCTTTTATACAATTTTGTATGTTGTCTGCTATTGGATCATACTAACAATACACAGCCTTCCATCGTGTTCAGTGGATTGGGTGAGCAGGTGGCTGGCTCATCAAAGCTTTTATTTTTCATTCCTTTTGTCCAAACTTGATGAAAGCGCCCCACCTCAACAGTATATACCGGTATGCTTCTCCATCTTCTGTATTAACAGCCGTTTCGAACCGCGCCTGCCGCCTGCTATTTCGTTGCTCTGCTTATCTCTCTCCCGCTCTGCCCTGGCCCGGCCCCCCCTTCCACGTCCAGTATTGTCTCCTCCTGTCTCCTCCCCCCAAGCTGAACGAGGCCAACCTGAACCAGGAGCTGATGCGTCACTTTGCGCGGCTGCAGGCCCGGGACGAGCAGGGGCCGATCCGCTGCAACACCACCGTCTGCCTGGGCAAGATCGCCCCCTACCTCAACCCCGCGGTAAGGCACGCTGACCCGTAGACACGCTCACCGATGGGGTGAGGATGGGCGGGGTGCTGCTCGTGTGAAACGCAGTGGGTTCTGATCCAATCCACTCCCGACTCCCTGCTGAAAAATTAAAAACCAAAACACAACAAAGGTGTGTGTGTGTGTGTGTGTGTGTGTGTGTGTGTGTGTGTGTGTGTGTGTGTGTGTGTGTGTGTGTGTGTGTGTGTGTGTGTGTGTGTGTGTGTGTGTGTGTGTGTGTGTGTCCCGCAGACCCGGCAGCGGGTGCTGATCTCGGCCTTCTCCCGGGCCACCAAGGACCCCTTCCCGGCCTCGCGCTCGGCCGGCGTTCTGGGCTTCGCCGCCACCAACAGCTACTACAGCCTGGCGGAGAGCGCCGGGCGCATCCTGCCCATGCTCTGCACGCTGACCGTGGACCCCGAGAAGAACGTCCGCGAGCAGGTGAGGGGCCATGCCCGCACATTCAGGGCGTTCAGCCAACGTTTTTTTTTACCAAAAGCGACTTACAATAAGTACATTACATTAGTACATTATAAGAACATTAGTCAGAATGCAAGGCGACTTTATTTATATAGAACTTTTCATACGCGAGACAGACTCAAAGTGCTTCACGTTGAAACATAGTCCTACAATAAAAGGAAATGATTAAATAAACTGGATAAGTAAAAACAAAACGAAGGCAAAGTTTAAAAGAAAGAAGGAGAAACAACAACTGTCAGTACAGTAAGGATGTTCATGGAACCAAGTGCCAAGCACTAGCTAGGTAGGATAGCTAGGTTAAGATGCTACACAACTCAGTACTATAACTAAGTACGACATACAATAAGTGCGTAAATTTAGTGCCAGGATGTACAACAACCTACAATAAGTAAGAAGGGTGGGAGTGGGGGGCTATGCAGAGTCCAGGTTAACTCTGAAGAGTTGAGCCTTTGAATCGTTTTATTGCTTTTCTTCCTCTGAAGCGGATCATCAACATCCCGTAGTTTGCCTTTTTCTCGATTATTAATTCCTACTTTCTTCAGTATCTGTCTTTCTCTCGTCCTGCTCCGCCAGGCGTTCAAGACCATCAAGAGCTTCCTGACCAAGTTGGAGACGGTGTCAGAGGACCCCACCATGCTGGCGGAGCTCGGTGAGTGTAGAGTGTAGCTACCGCTCAAGCCTGGCGGAAGGAGACGGCGGCGTAGGAACACCTCTCATGTCACGCATCTAGACTTGCTTCTGTTCGAGAACAATCAAAGCCTGGGGCCTAGAAGAAGGTCTCCAGTCTCACTGGAGGCTGAACACACTTTACCGGGGAGGACTAGTGCGGCATGCGGCTCAGGATGTAAAGAGCTACATGGCTGGTAACCGGAAGGTTGCTAGTTCGAACCCCGGCTCCTCCTGTCTGATTGTCGAGGGGTCCCTGAGCAATACGCCTCACCCTGGAGGCTCCTGACGAGCTGGCTGTAGCCTGGTGTGGTTGACTGCGCCGTTGGTGTGTGACTGTGTGCATGACTGGGTGAATGTTGGGCAATAAAGCCTTTTGAACAAGGGGTATACGGTATAAGCGGTATAAAAGTAAAGCAGTGTTAATTTGCGCTACGGTATGGATTTTGACGTTACCATGAGACCGGTGTGACCGGTAGACGGTGTCGTGTGTAACTCGTAACAACGTAAGTGACGACGTTAATACAGGAACCTAACTACTTTTTCATTTAAAAAGTAAAGTTACGCGCAACTACTGAAAATATGGTAACGAAACATAGTTCCCTTTTCGATTCAGCGCAACGTTACTTTTCCAGGGACAGATTTGACAGCGATACAGCCTTCTCAGGCAGTATGCGTGCGTGCACAATAGTCCCTTCACGAGCTCTCATTCCGCACCATACGAGACAGACGCTGCTAGCGTGAAGCTGTCTCTCAAAATGCCAGCGGTGGAACGAGATAACAAACAACGTCACCTGTTTACCTGTGTAAGGACATGGTTTCCTTTCAAAATGTCGATAGAAAGGGCTTTAAAGAGATGGTCAAAAACACTCGATCCCAGGTACGCGTTACCTGCCAGCACACACTTCAGCCAAATTGAGATGCCAAAACTATACGGCAAGGTCCTCAAGCAAGTGGAGAAACAAATCCATTCTATTAAACATTAGTGTTTTTCAGAGATGGAGGTAACTTGAGAAAAGATTTTTATTTTTTTTTATGTAGTTTTGCTGCCTAACCAGTATTTTACCTCTTCAGAAGCCTTTATATCGAAATTAGAAGATACAATTCACATACCTTGATATAAAACCTCTACCGTCTATGCCTCAAGTCGTACCGGGATATTCATTTTAGATCATACCCTACAGCCCTACTTTGAGTGGCCAGTGGTTCGAAAAGCGCGGTACAAATGCAGTCCATTTACCATTTAACTTTAATAAGAATATAAAATATAAAAATAAGAAAGTGATAGTAACAGCATCTCCAGGCCCTCTCAGGCTCTCTGTTACCTTGCGTGTGTCAGTCTCGCTCATTCTTCATGTTCCCGCGGCACGCAGAAAAGGACGTGACCTCGTCGGCGCACCCTGCGGGCGTGTCCTCGAGCTGGGCGGGCTGGGCGGTGACAGGCGTGTCCTCCCTCACCTCCAAGCTGATCCGGACCGCCCCCGGGGCGGATGGGGGGGGCGCGGCGCCGGAGAACAGCGGCCTGACCCCCGGCACGGCCAGCACCCCCGACGCGACGCCCGTCCCAGGTGGGTCCAAGGTTCAACTGGGTCAAACATGATTTGCTGTTAAATGTGATAATCGTTGCACTGCCTCGTATAATGGGTTGTTCCTGCAATAGCCAGAAGGTTTAGGGTCCCATTGTGTTTATGAATTGTTCCTGTCCTTACTGCCTGCTTTCCGTCCACAGCCTCTGCAGCCGCAGGCCCCACGAGCCCCGCTTTCTCACCCTAGCGCATTAAGCCACGCCCCCCAGACAGCAGCCAACGAGGGAGCCAGCGACGGGGAGCAGGAGCCAATGGCCGACCGCTGGGACGAGGAGGAGGATTGGGGAAGCTTGGAAGTAGGATGGGATTTGTTTTTATGTCAGTTTTTTTTGTATTTCATTTTTTTGGGATAGTGAAACATGACTTGATTTGCCTTGGGCGCGTTCTCTATTTTGAATCAGGAGCCGGAGAAAGCCAACGCGGCCTCGGACGACTGGGGCGCCGATTGGTCGGGAACGGCGGCATCGAAAAAGAAGCCTGGGCACGGCGGGGTACGCAGAGCGCCCGACTGCTCATTTTTTGTGCGGTGACATCATCGAGGAGAACCAAAAATCCTAGTTAGGCACGGTGTTGGGGGTCAGACGTTTCACCCACATTTCTGTTCAACAGTTTTCAGCTGTGCTAGCAAGGGTTTACTAATCGCCTTTTAGCCTTTTTCTGTGTCATTATTGGACGTCCAAATTTGGTCCACTGAAGGGGTTGTTTTGTGACGCCAGGCGGCGACTTTTTTTCGTCTAATGTTATCGTTTGTAGACGTCTTTTCAACATCAAATTTAGACTAATTTATGTGTCTTTTTTTATACTACAAATATCATTTATTTAGACCAATTTTGACACGGAGTAGACGCCACTCCGGCGTTACATTGCGCAGTGGGATCATGTATACATTTCCTGCACCATAGGGGTCCAAATGACGTCCAGAAATATACCCAGTTCAAAGGTGAAATGTTGAACGTCAATATGACGTCCAAGTTGGGTCCTGGTTTGACATCCAAATAGCGGACCTAGTGTGGACGTCAAATAGATGTCCAGAATTGGTCATGGACCGACGGACCAGATATAGACATGATCTGAACGTCTATCCAACGTCCAACGTTTAGTGGGATGGATATGGGCCTCTGCACGCCTATGTAGATATTCCATTAAAAATCATCCGTTTCCAGCTCGAATAGTCATGTACCACATTAACAATCACTCGACTGTAGTTCTGATTCATTTAATGTTATCTTCATTGAAAAAAAAACACAAGTGCTTTTCTTAAAAAAAAAAAAAGTATGTTTCTAAGTGACTCCAAACTATTGAACGGTAGTGTGTTTTTATAAGCAGATGACACAACGGCAAAATCTTTTTGTCATCTTCTTCTTCCTCTTCCTCCTCAGATGGCTCGCTCTTCGGCGGCGGCCGCAAAGAAACCCGGTTCGGACTGGAGCGGCTCGGCTTGGGACGCCGACGACAGCTGGTCCAACGACCGGGGCGCCCAGAGCCCCCCCGCGCCCGAGGACGCCTGGGGCGACGACTGGGGGGCCGAGCCCACCGGGGGCGAGGAGGCGGGCGGCAGCGGGCAGGCCGCCCCGCTGCCCGCAGGCGTGCGGCTCGCCAGCGAGTACGACTGGGACACGGGCCGGGGGGCCGGCACCGGGGCCGGCCCGGCCCGGGGCGGCGGCCAGAGCGACCTGTTCGCCAGCGTGTCTCAGAGGAGCGCCGCGGCCCCCGCCACGGTGAGGGAGGGGGGGGGTGAGGGAGGGTGGAGAGATGGAGGGGGAGGGGGAGGGGGAGGGAGGGATGGAGGTTTGGTAACTGCCGCTACACTGAGGGCAGTCGTCTCAAAGTAGATCTAGAGTAGAAGTAGTAGTAGAGTGTTTTGACTTCATACGTAACGAGCAGGACGTGTTTTTGAACCCACGCTGTAAAAAACAGAAAAGGCAATTTGACCTTGAAGCAATGATGGATTCTGTCTGTCTGTCTGTCTTTATGTCTGTCTGTCTATCTGTGTCTGTGTGTCCATCCTGGCAGGCTGGAGATGTGTGGGGTTCAGAGACGGTGGGGGAATGGGGGGCAGAGGAGAGCTGGGAGTCGGTGGATGGAGGTCAGGGTGAGTCTGAATTCTAAATTCAACTTTTAAGGTGGCTTTTAGGAAACTTAAGGTTTAAAAAACGACCGTGAATTTGGTGATTTTTCACTCATTGAAAAATGATTGGAATCGTTCATAAATTAATCTGATTACAGTTAGACACACATCTCGTATAATTGCTTTACTTTTCATAGTAGCCCTCTTATTGTAGTGTGGTGGTGGAGGCTGGTCCTCCCCGTGCCACACAACCCTGTAACGGCCACACCCCAAATCACGTGTGTCTGTCAAGTGTTTTCTGCTCATAGCCGATGGGCCGCCGATTTTTGAAGTTTTTTTTTTTTAAACAACTAGTATTTCTTTTCTTCAAATAATCGAATACTTTTCTTCAAATAATTAAGATAATTTGTACATCCAGTCAAAGCTATCATGAATGCTGCGCAAAACCTCACAGCACCCACCCCTTGTTGGTGATTGGATGGAATAGTATTTAATTGTGTTTTCAGCGGTCGGTAGTACCATTTTGTTTTGGTGTACGATCTCAGGGCACAGGCTGCATACAGAGACGCAGCTTTTTGACGGCCTGCTTGAGACGGGCAGCTAGCAGATCGTGAGGAAAGATCAGATGAATGGGATCATTTATGTTTCGGCCTAGACTCCCTGATACAACCTTTAATATCTTGTTAATGAATGTGCTCTGTGGTCGACGTTCCAGCGGGTCTCAGCAAGGCCGAGCTGTCCAAGAAGAGGCGCGAGGAGAGGAAGAAGGAGCTGGAGGCCAAGCGCGCCGAGAGGAAGGCGGCTAAAGGTCCTCTCAAGCTAGGTGCGCGCAAGCTGGACTGAGCCCCGCGGTGACAGACACCCCCCCGCGCCTTGGGCAGGAGGGCAAGACCTGGGTGGGGCTGTACAACCATAGGACCCTGACTCCGGGGGCAACGGTGCAGGAAGCAAGATGGACGGGGAGGCCACGGCCGTCCACCATGGAGGCTGGTTGGGCTGGTACTGGGGGTACCCAGTGCATTGTCTTACTCTCTCCATTGAGAAAGTATGAGAAGAGTGCAAGAGTACCACCGCACCCATCTAAGGCCGTAAGAATTTTTGTTGTTTGGTTGCTGGAGCAGCAAAATGAGGCGAGTCCATCGGTTTGGATGAAGGAAATGGTTAAACAACTAAAGCTTGCAATAGGAGTGAAAAATATCTACAAGTCCAAGATGTGCCTCTTGTGGCAAAGTCCATGTTCAAGCTATCACAGAAACCTGCTCCCCTAACCAAATTTGTGAAAACCCACATTTTGACATGCAATTCTAGAAGGGACAGTTGTACAATGAATGTACATATATCATCTTGTCCATTCACATCAAGCTGTTTTTAACCAGAGGGTGGGTAGGAGGTGTGCATCTATACATTATAAGGTATAAAAGACTCTGTAACCATGTTTTGTAGATTGTTTTATGTATAAAATATATATACATAGAGAGAGCTATATAAACCTGCACACATTCAAAGAGCAATGAATGTTTTCTATTCCACCGTCTAATCAGTACGATAGCTTCTGCTATAGGTAATTGAATTAATCCTGCAATGTGTCCTACTGTACATCTAGCCGCTGACTTCACTGACATCACTAAGACCTGTTCTAAAACTGAAACACAACACAGTGAATGATGCAAGTCATCAGGATCTCTTGTCCTCCGGAATTAGACACTCATTTTTTTATTTTTTTTAATAAAACTATGCCAATCATGTTTGGTAGTATGTTTGCCAAATAATAGATGTAGGACTTCTAATGTTGAATCACACCCATTCATCTGTGTTAAAGATAAAATATATAGATTGTCTTTGAAATTGGAAGGCTTTCTGGTGATACATTTGGTCCGGACAAATTAAAAACAAGGTTAGATGCAGGAGTATGAGGTGATATCAATGGTTTTATTGTGCCTTGTTCAATGCACTGATGTGTAAGGAATTTGTAAGTATTTCAATCAGTTACTTGCCTATTTTGGAATATAATTTACTTGCCTTGTGTTTACAGTACATATGTATGGGTGCAGGTCAGATCCACAGTCACACTTTTGGTCCTAGGTGTTACGTAAGGAGTTAAATGCTCATGTAGATATTGTAGATATGGGATACTTGGTTAAGTGACCAAAGATTTGGGGGAACTGTCATTTGAGTTTGTATTATACGATGTGATGACAGTGCCCAGATGCATTGGGCTATATAGCGCAATCAAATGTTTATTATATGGGGTATTGTAAACGAAATAAAAAAAATACATTCATGTTTGTTTTTTTCTGACATTTGCTGCTGTGATAGTTTGACGTTTGATTTTTTTTGATGCGGCTCGTTGAAGAAAAACAAAACCTTTCTCCCAGATGTGAAGCATCACAAAATATTAAGCGTATGGCTAGAGGTTGTCTAAAAGTGCAAGCTGTGAAACGTAAACCTGTTAACAGCTGGTCCCGGAAGTAAATTTCATATAGAGAGGCTAATCCAGCACGACTCGCCTCGACTCGCCTCGACTCGCCTCGCCTCGACTCGGCCACGTTCCTTTTCCATTACAAAAAGTACCTACTCAACGTGGGCGGGGTCGTCATAGCACGGCGGTGCGAAACTGCGTGACACAAGGGATGTTCTATGCGCGACACAAACACAAACAATGGAGGACATGGAGGCAGTGGTGTACTTGCTGCTCGTTCTGTGGCTTTTTGTCACAAACAAAGCAAAAGAAGATAGTCAGAAAAGGCTGCAGGCGGCGAGACAAAACACAACAGAAAAGTACAGGAGAGTTTTGGAAGCCGTACAGCAGTATGAAGCCGAAGATGAGACGAGTGACGACACTCTGACCAATCAGCGGCCAGCAGTGTGTCGACGTCACATTTTAGTACCGGCTTGACTCGCTTGGAACCTCACCAGAGCAGGTACTAAAATAGTACCTGGTACCAGGTACTTTCCCTAGTGGAAACGCAAAAAGAACCGAGGCGAGTCGAGGCGAGTAGGTGGTTACGTGAAGTGGAAAAGTTCCACAAATGGCGCTTTCCACTACACCTGTCCAGCGCGACTCGCCTCGACTCGCCTCGATATCGCCTCGGTTCTATTTTGCGTTAAGTGACTAGGAAAGTACCTGGGACCAGGTACTACTTTAGTACCTGCTCTGGTGAGGTTTCCAAGCGAGTCAAGCCGGTACTGAATGTGACGTGACACACTGCTGCCGCTGATTGGTCAGAGAGTGTCGTCACTCGTCTCATCTTCGGCTTCATACTGCTGTACTGTACGGCTTCCAAACTCTCCTGTACTTTTCTGTTGTCGTTTTGTATAAACGATCACACTTTCTGACTATCTCTTTTGTCTTTTTGTGACATATAGCCGCAGAACGTGCAGCAAGTATCATGACGTCTCCATGTCCTCCATTGTTTTGTGTTTGTGTCGCGCATAGAACATACCTTCTCCCAGTATGTGTACGCAGTCGCATCGCTATATGACGACCCCGCCCACGTTGAGTAGGTACTTTTTGTAATGGAAAAGGAACGTGGCCGAGGCGAGGCGAGTCGAGTCGAGGCGAGTCGAGGCGAGTCGTGCTGGAAAAGTGTAGTGGAAAAGCGCCAAAAGTGTAGTGGAAAAGCGCCATATATCATGCCTCTTCCGGTAGAGGCCATGGGACCCAGAGATATATATATATGATGGGACCTATGAGATGAGACCTATGAGATCGGTAATTATTTTCTAGTCCCAGTCTTTATATGCCCCGGATTACACATATGTTTGGATTTAAATGAGAATTTTCATGCAAAGAAAACTAAACATTTCCGTGAAGAAGTTTGATAGTGTTAGGTTTTTTTTTTCCAAGGGAAGGATAAAAGCATCGAAAGATGGTGCAAACCATTATAAATTGGGGCATGTGGAGAGTTCAATTATGCCGATGGGGAGATTTTCGGTCGGATTTTTTCACGCCAGTCGCAGGGAGCGTGACGGCACATACGAGACGTAGGCTTCTCATTGCGTTTTCGCTACAGCCTTAATGTACAATTGCACAATAAAGGGTCAAACTCTTGACATGAAAAATTATCATTTAAATCTAAAAAAAAGATATGTGTAATCCGGGGTACATAAAGACTGGAACCAGAAGATAATTACTTTCTCTCCATTGAAACCCATTCATATTTTTCGATCTCATAGGTCCCATGGGCTCTACCGGACGAGGCGTGACTTCGCCACTATTCCTTTTCTCCATTGACATTTTGTAAAATAATTATATAAAGAGTTTTAAGCCTGGACCATGCCAATTTCCGTCCAGGTAGTTGTATCTATAAAACGCTTGTTTCAGAGCAAACATTTCTTTGGGAAAATGGAATAAAAAGCGAAGGTACAAGACTGAATACTGACTCTGAACCGCTAGGGGTCGTCGTCAGGCACGACGCGACTCTGAACTGCGTCGTCAGGCACGACTCTGAATCCCGGGCCCGAGTAGCTGGAGAGGTGATGCTTCACGGCGCCGTCCCCTAGTGTAACATTGCATCTCCAGCACCACAATGGCGAACTGCTCGTTGGGTGAATATGGCAGCAGGTAAACACTTGGGCCCCCCCCCCCCTTCGTTTAACACAAATGTGGGGGGAAAGTGGCAAAAAGTTCAACAGTACAACGGTCGTTAAGAAGGATCCACCTACAGTTAGCATAGAAAATACTCTAATTACGACCTGTTGAGTCAATGTGGCGAACATGGCACGTGATTTAGCTTTTTATTTTAATTTTGAATTTAAAGTAAATTATTAGATAATTTTAATTAGCAGCGTCTACTAAGCTAGCGAAGGCTTCCATAGCAGGCAGACGTTACAATACGGTGGATAGTGTGTGTGGGTGTGTGTCGTTTTGTTATTACTTATTTAAATTGTGTGCGTGTGTGTGTGTGTGTGTGTGTGTGTAAGAATGGCTGAGCTTGAACACAGCCACAGTCGGCTCAGAAAAGAGACTGGAGAGATGAGGCACTTGCTGGAGGTTGCGGATGAGGAGGTGGCTGAACTACGCTTGGAGAATGCAGCCCTGACAGGCAAAGTGGAAATGTAACGCGTTCCATTTTATTCTCAAAGCAATGTGGATAGGTTGGATATGAATGTACCCTTTATTCAGAGATTTAGAACCACCATTAAATATAATTAATAGAGACATAGGGCAGTAATTGTTAAAGAGTGGGGGAAAAAAAGCCAAATTGTGTTGGAGGCATGGTACGAGGTCTCTGATACACCAAAAAAATGTTTTGTATAATTTTGTGAAGTTTGTGCAACATTTGCAGTTTAGGGTTTGGCCCGCTTTGAACGTTTTACCGTGTACTTTTTTTCCACTGCTGCCATCAGTTTTGTAATTCATTATTTTAAATGATTAACCCACCTTGTGATAGCTTGATGCCTACTCCTTTGTCCCCAGGCTGGAGAGTTCCCTCAGCGATGCGGGGCACATCCAAGTTGAGCTCCGCAGGGTCAAGAGCCTCCTCTGTGAGGAGCAGAGCAGCAACAGGACAAGAACAAGCAACAAGGAGCAGGAGATTCAAAAGTTGGTGGGTGAAATCTGTAGTTTTGCCGAGTCAAAGGCCAAGATGTAAGGAGGATGTCCAAACCAACCACTTTTTCTTACCCGCTGACAGCCAAAGGTCATTTCCTTAGGGGCAAGGTTTAATTCTTAGTAAATTAAAATGACCACATTTCTTTAACAACAAACAATGCCCACAAAAGGTCTTCATCTCTCCCTCTGCTGTTTCTATGTGTGGATCACTCGGTATATTGTTAACAACCTAAATAAAATGGCCAGCACAGGCAGGAAGGAACCTTTACACAACCCCTCCCCTCATTGCTCTCTATCTGTGAAATAATTTGACGTATAACACAACCGCATGAAACATGTGCTGGGAAGGTATGTACCTGGTAGAGGGATTTAACTGAACTTCACAATTTATGTGTGGGATTTTTAACGCATCCAGGAGGAGGAACGACAGATTCTGATGGAGCAGGCCAAGGGTCTATCTGCCCAGGTATGTCGCTCAATCTATCAACAGCAACAAACGTTGTTTTTGTATACCAGAAACTTTGTATAATGCCATTAACGCAAAAAATCTTTCACTTTAACATTTACCGCCCAATGTCAGTTTTGTTACACAGTGGTAACATCATTCACTGTATTCCTTTTCCAGCCTTGACTCTCGCCTTGTGTGTGGTTCTGTCTCTTAGCTGAAGGAGCTGCAGCAGCAGAGAGAGCAACGCGAGCTCAGCCAGAGTAACCTGGAGGCAGCGCTGCAAAGGCTTCAGGTAACCCCGCCCGTCACACATTGATTCATTGTGGAGGTCTCTCCATCCATCCTTCCCAACAGTCGCTGTTCCTTTCCGGAATCTGCTCATGGATTTTAAGGGATGGGTGTTGTAGTCAATTTCTTTATCATTATGACACAACCTACCTGCAGAAATGTTGATCCAGATAGTGTAAATTTGCCCGTTTGGGAGTTTTTCCTTCATATTAAGAACGGGTGTTGTCTGGTGTTGGCATTGGCCTTCCCGAAGGCATGGTCTGAAAGCCGTATCCGCAGGAGCCCAAGTTGTACATTGGATGTGGAGGTTCACCGATTCAGACTGACTTGTTCCAGTGGTAACAATGACCACCGAAACCAGGCTATATAGTAATGAGTCACACTATTACGTTTTAAGTCATATCCTAGAAAGCCTGCACCACCAGACATAGCTTTTTCACCTCTGACCTAAATAATACATGTACCTAGTTATTTTTTAGCACATTTTTGGGTATGATTAACACATGTGGTTCTTCAGATTAAAATGGAAGATATTCGCCAGGAGCTGAAACTGAAGGATGAGGATATCCACCAGGTAGGGACAGTACACACCACTAACCCTCCTTCACTGGGGACAAGACAGAGCTCCCACTGTTAATCTGATTTTATATATATATATATATATATATATATAATGCAATAAGTCATTGATTGATGTTAAACCACCTAATAAATGTTCAAAACTGTGATAGCAAAACTGGCAGTTGATGCAGCTAGAGGAGATGAGGGAAGAGTACACAAACATTATACGGGTAAGTCACTGGTTCCGTTCACTCGCACAAGGGGGTTGGTTTCCTTCTCTAAGATGAAATGTGTTTTACGCAGTCCTTGGGGGGTTTTTTCCACTGCTGGAGAGCAGAAGCACCGCGGGTTCTGCTCTTGCCTTTAAACCAACCCTACCCTCCCCACGCCCTCTCCCCATCCCAGGACCTGCGGCTCAGGAACAAGGACCTGGAGAGCCAGGTGGAGCTCCAGCAGGAGGAGGCCGCCCGCCTGGTGAATCACCAATCCCCCCGCAACCCCCTCTCCATCGCGGACGAGGTGGAGCTGCAGGCCTACCTGGCGGTGGTGGTGAGTCCATCTGGGCTCCTTATTTAGACTAGAAATACAAGGCAGGATAAGATGCGTGATACCCCAACAACGCTCCTCATCTTACATTATGAACTCTCTTCTACTGTATGTTAAGGGGCCCACACACAGCCAGACTCAAACCCACGGCCAACTGCCTTTATCCCACCTCTCCGTTGCCTCTCGTCTGACCCTTCGGCAGAAAAGTTGCATTGAAACCTACCACGAGGACTACTGCCAACCACACAGTAGCGTGTACGTTCTGCACTTGCGCGAGATGCAATAAGTCTCCTTAACATGGGCTGGCGCTAGTCTCGTGGCGCTGATTGGTTGTGATAATGTGTCCTCTCTCATTATGATGACCTCTGTGGTACTCTCTCCCATTACGTGAGGCTACAGGTCTGACTGCATTTCCTTTGGACGTGCTAAATACAAAACAAAATAATAGACAGCAGCTCAGCTTCCAGCATGACACTTCATTATGCCAACGATGGCACTTTGCCTTTCAATTTGTAAAATACTGAAGGGCACTTTAAGGTGATGAATCTTCTTCTGGGTTCGTTTAAATTACACTTTACATAGAAGTTATTAACCAGTAAGCTGCGCTCGGATCTTGGCGAGTGGCTCAGCTCATTTAGACTCCCCTCTCAGGGCTATTCAGCGTACAAATCTTTATTTCCTCTTCAGTATTTTCAGGCTCAGAAAGAAAGTACCAGCTGCATTTAAAGCAAAACACTTGTTTTCATGTTTTATTGTGAAACGCTGCGAAAGGTTGAATTTGAATAAGCTATGCTAGAAGCTCCCCCCACTAACATGAAGTGTGCTAACGTGCATCCATAGAGATCGCTTTACCGGAGTTACACCAATGGCATGGATGTGATCTTCTGGTTTGAGTTTGAGCCCATTTCCCTGGACTTAAAGTCAAAGTCAAAGTCAGCCTTATAGTCAATTACTTCACATGTAACAGACAGTATCGAAAATACATTTCTCACTATCCCACGGTGAAAGAGATAGGCACAACAGATAAAGACAAGACATTTACTAATCCTAAAAATAAACAATGAAAGGTAAATTGTAATAGTGCCAAAAAGAGTCAGAGTGTTTTTGGGGGGGTTAAACCTGACATCTAATAACCAGGGAACTATTGGAATGAACCAGTGAATCAAATGAGAACACCAGTAAAGGTGGAGGTCATTCAAAGGGACATCTCTATTCTGCCCATTCAGGAGAACTGTAGGCGAGAAGAGAAAGATGATGGGAAAAACACTGCTGTCAAGCCTTTTCCAAAGAGGTACCTTTGCAATGTTGTCATCAATGTGATCGATGTTGATGATGCAGCTACAATATTTTCATCCATAACCTTCCCACTTGGTAAATGTATATCACGGTAGAGGATATACATTGTTGTGTCGACGTGTAACAGAATTCTCAATTTTATTATTAGCACCTTTAATAGGATGACTAGTGTTCCATATTCTCAGAGTCTTGCTGTATTGCATACTTTATTTGTTGTGGCTATTTTGGTTAATCTAGTCGCACAAATCCAATTTAAGAGAAAAAATCTAAAGTCTGATAGCAGACTAGCTCAACTTTGAGTTTTACTTACCAGAGTTTTACTTACCGGGTATTTGTTTGTTACTAACGATCTGTAAGCTTGTAATTGGCTTACAGCGAACACAAACTCGACAACTAGGGAACTTTTCCGTGGTAGAAAGACAAGCTAAAATATTTTATCTATGCAGAATACATATCCGAACTGTATGTGCTCAGAAAACGTGTGTGTAAAGGTCAACACTGTGTAGACTTGCACTGAAAAAAAATACACTGACAGAGGTCCTGGAGCTCCATCCACTTACAAACAAACCAGAGTTCGTCTTCTAGGATTATCTCTCGGCAACGAAGCTGGATCGACATTTAACTTAGCCTTTTGGGGTGATTGTTCCGCCATCATATCTCATTCCTTCCCTGTGTGTGTGTGTGTGTGTGTGTGTGTGTGTGTGTGTGTGTGTGTGTGTGTGTGTGTGTGTGTGTGTGTGTGTGTGTGTGTGTGTGTGTGTGTGTGTGTGTGTGTGTGTGTGTGTGTGTGTGTGTGTGTGCGTGCGTGCGTAGCCAGGGTCATTCAGGTGGCCAGATGCTGCATGGCGTGCTGACCAAGGGCCTCTTGGCCCTCGGAGGTGTGTCTGTCCTGGCCCTCGGAGGTCTGTCTGTCCTGGCCGTGACGGCCCCCATGCTGCTGGACACCTGGGGCTACAGCGCCGACCTTGTCTCCACCGACGACCTCTGGAAGACTGTGCATGACTTGTTCTTGCTTAACTGTGACAAACAGTACAAGTGTTTGCCTCCAGTCTAGGCTCCACCTAACTGATAGGACTTGAAGCCGTTGTAGAAGATTAAATTGAAGTTTCTAACTGAGTGAAATATGTCTGGTTAGAGTTGCCTTACGTCGTTCTTACCTGAAATACCTCCTTCGTTCTACGTTATTTTATTGGATTTTTTATAGGCTGTTATTGAACTGTTATTATTATTACTATTACTTTTACTATTTCTATTACTGAACCATATATCAAATGGGCCAAAAATGTGTAAACCAACCCATAATAATAAAACACGAGAGGGACAGAGAGCTCAAATACAAACTTACAAAGGGCATAGACTAAGTATTAAATCATAGAAATATTCACATTGCATGATTTCTTGTAATGTGAGAAAAATAGTAAAAAAAAAAGTCCAAGTGCTCTTTAATTAGTATTTTACGAAGGACAAAGTCTAGTACAAAAGGGTACAAAACGTTTTTCATTAAACATTTGGTTTACATTGTGTATAGTTCGTGGTTTTTGAGAACAACAATCATCCCCATGACCCCGGCACCAATCGCCACAACTGTGGACACACACACACACACACACACACACACACACACACACACACACACACACACACACACACACACACACACACACACACACACACACACACACACACAAACAGAAGTGTGATGATAAATATACCGGGTACAACTTTCTAGAAGGAAATATAGAATATTGAAAATCAGGCACCAAAATAAGCTAATTCTTTGCAACACATTTACTGTGATGCTGGGTACGTGATACATACATGTTGTCCCAAATAACAGCATAATACTAATTAACTAACTAACTCATAACTGAGTTGGTAAATTGTGCTATATATAGATAAATTCTCCCATCCCTTGCCCCCTTATAATAGCCTACGTCTACAACATTACACACCAGGAAGACTCACCCGTCGAGATTCACCCTTGCCGTAGTGTAGCCATGTAGAGAAGTCTTCGCAGTTCTGTTCCAGGAGATGGGATTGCTTATCTGTGCCCACCAGGCTGAGGGCTTCCTTCATGATGACGTAGGCGTCCTGGGGTATGTACAGTACTTGTCGTCCATTAAATTGTTGATTTTCCACTTGCTATCTTGAACAGCATCTTTCAGTCTTTCTTTCTTTACAATGGTTTTCTTATTGGTCTGGTATGACTCGAGAATTACGCTTGTTCCTAGATCTTATAAAGACAAAAGAAAAATGTGTGCATATCCCTTACTTAGGGGAGAGTGGGGTAAGTAGTCTCGTGGGTAAGTTGTCACATTCATTATATCTCAGCAACTAGAGGGCGCTGCCACAAAACTTTGGTACTGACATTTTTAGACTTCCACTCTGACATGACCCACGTACTGCATTTTGGTGGGAAACACTCAAGGTTAGGGTAAAATAACTTTTTATGTTTTTCATATCAATTTCGAACTTTTTTTTTCTCAGTGTTTTTCTTGTGATCTTTTATCCAATGGGTTTACATAAAAACAAGTATTACCAATAAAAAGTATCAAGGGAGAGCTATATTTTACATTTGTTTTAGCTAGCTAGCTAGTTGCTAAATGGTAGTTAGCTTTGTTGTTAGCAAAAAAGTCCAGTTGGGGTAAGTTGTCACATCTCTCCTTGGGGTAAGTTGTCACATTACCCCGGTGTGTGTTATGCATGCAAAGTGATATGCAGGGTCATTGCTAAGGCACTTAAAATGGCCTTGCCAGCCTGAATAGACTGTCGGGAAGACAGTGACAGTGAGTAGGCTAACATCAATGGGCCTAAAGATAACAATCTGGTCGGTTGACCGAAACGTTCACAAATGTACAGTTCAGTGTGCAATGACAACATTCAGTTCAGGTGTGTGCAGTTCAGTGGTGTGCAGTGTGTTCATGCCTACATTTCAATGAAATAAAACGTGACCTTGTAATTTTATATTGGTCTCCTTTGTTCCTCTTTTTCTGAATAGAATCACATTGTGACAACTTACAAACTTACATTGCAACCACAGTGAGGTTATTTTGTACTAAATTGAGTCAGTTGAATAGTAGTGAACTAGAAAGACATGTTTTGTAGATGTAGTATATGAGCTGTCACAGCGGTGCTTACTTTTGTGATTTTTCATTTTTTTTGGTTGATTCTCCATTTTTAAAAAAATCCCATTGAAATAACATTTGGGACAAACTTACCCATAGTATGTTGACAAACTTACCCCAGGGTCGGGGTAAATTGTCACCAAGTTGTGCATGATGTATTTGATAGTTCACATCTTTTCATAAGAATAAGCTGTGGGAGAACAAAGTAATTCCATTTCTACCTAACATTCTAGGCTTCCATCACATGTTGAAAGGAAATCTGTTGGGCTCATACTTAGTAAGAAATTCAACCTAGAGTAAAAAGTGTGACAACTTACCCCACTCTCCCCTATATGTCTTGTATTTTGGTTGACATATTAAAGAAGTGGATTATGTTTTTATGTTTTATCACTTTATAAAAATATAACATGAAGACTTCTTGAAGTAGGAATTGTGCAAAATATGTAAAGATCATTTGGTTCATGATTTAAGAAATGTCTTGCGTTATTGGGCCTACTTACGGTCTAATGCGGTCATATGGACCACAAAGATTTCTCCAACCTATACCGCCCAATGCAGGTATCATACACTTCTATCAGGACCCCGGCCGTGGGACCCTTTGATTCTAATTAAACAAAGGAGATATGGTTTAAGAGAATCATAACCAAAATGACCACGATGGTCCAGTCCGCCACTGGAATCTTCTGTTTTATAATGGCCTCACTGAGGCCATACATGCCTCTCTACATGATATGTTTGTGAATGGAAAGACATATCATGAAATCTTGGAAAATTTGCGAGAAATGGGTGTCCGGCGGGGAACCTCTGAGATCAGTATCCGGAGCTTGCCAACCATAGCATGCAGAGAAAATGACAAATTTCTGACTGAGACCTTGAAATTGCGGTCTCTCACCCAGTAAATGAGGTAAGAAAGCCTATAAAGGGGGATTATTTGTTTATCAACACGGTGGATGCGCGCAGAATGAAGGCAAAATTTGTTTGACCATGGTTATCTCTTTGTGGTTAATTTGGAGTTGCGGTGTTAATTAGCGATTTAGTCAGCTTGCTGTTACATTAAACTGTAATCAGACAACGCGGTTATATAGCCTACTATAGGCCTACCTTAGAGTATCTGTGGTATAAAGGCTGGGACGAATTTCGAATTATAAATATGTACACTTTATGTTGAAAGTATAGACCAGGGTCACTAACCTTTTTGAACCTGAGAGCTACTTCATGGGTAGGCCTACTGAGTCATACGAAGGGCACGCAGTTTGATACACTCTTCTGAAATAACAAATTTGCTCAGTTTGCCTTATATTATTATTAATGATTAATGATAGGCCTACTCATCTATGTGAAGACACTGATCATGTTAATGATTTCTCGCAATAATTACCAACAATGACTTAACAAAGGTGGGAAAGAGTTGTTCAAGAATGAGTTATAGGCCTATGCTATTTTTTAGAACAGGCCTACGATTCCCATTGAAACGAATGGCGCAGTGATTATTCTTCAAATCGAAAGCTGGTAAATTGTGAAAAAATAATTAAACTGTAATCAGTCAACGCAGTTATATGCTATAGGCCTATACCCGGCCTAGAGTATCTGTGGTATAAAGACTGGGACGAATTTCTAATTATAAATATGTCCACTTTATGTTGAAAGTATAGACCGTCACGATTCCCATTGAAACGAATGGCCCGGTGTTTATTCTTCAAAATGAGAGCTCGTAAATTGTGAAAAATTAATTAAACTAATCAGACAACGCAGTTATATGCTATAGACCCTAGAACAGGGTTCCCCAATTAGTTTTTCCAGAGGGCGAAATTTGGTCAAGCATGCCATGCCAAGGGCCGAAATGTCGTTTTATTTTTCTAATTCACCATTTTTATGTGCAAATTTAGCTTTAATTATAATTACTGTTTTAGCGATAATGCAGGAGGGCTAGATCAATTAAGTTTAAATAGCATCCAGGAATGGTGTATCGATGAGAATGCAAGGAATGAGGCGGAGGAGGAGGAGATGTAGCTTGCTTCAGACTATTATGTTCAACCTTGTTTATTTAAATACTGCACTAATGTTAAATACTGTACTATATACTAATGTCTTTCAGTTTCTATAAAACAACAGTAAAATAAAAACGCCTTTAGTTCTATGAAGCATAGTAAATAAATAACTACAGGCTAAACAACATATAGTTATATAGCAAGCCTATATAAATAAATCAAACAGAGCTGCAATTATAATACAGAAAAAAGTCATACACAAAATATATACTCAGGCGCAGTCGTGTAGAGTTTGTTTATTTTGCCTGAGTATCTGAGTATATATTTTGTGTATGACTTTTTTCTGTATTATGATTGCAGCTGTTTGATTTATTTATATAAATAAAGGAAACAAAGTAACAGGCACTGACATTGTCACAAACTTAATACCCTGAGTATTAACTGCTCTTAAAGCGACAGGCACTATAAAAAGTCAAAGCCTTTTATACAATTTCTATAAATATAAGTAGTAGTGGAAAATACCCTCTGTAAGGAGTCACACAACCCCTCCTTGAACCGCCACCTCACCGTGGTGGAGGGGTTTGAGCACCCGAATGATCCTGGGAGCTATGTTGTCCGGGGCTTAATGCCCCTGGTAGGGTCTCCCAAGGCAAACAGGTCCTAGGTGACGGGTCAGACTAAGAGCGGTTCCAAAACCCCTCATGAGTGAAAAAATATCAAGGACGTGCACGTCGCCCGGATCGGCGTCACCGGGGCCCCACCCTGGAGCCAGGCCTGGGGTTGGGGCTCGCAGGCGAGCGCCTGGTGGCCGGGTCTCCGCCCACGGGACCCGGCCGGGCCCAGCCCGAAGGAGCGACGTGGGCCCGCCTTCCAGTAGGCCCACCACCCGCAGGAAGGACCATGAGGGGTCGGTGCCGTGTGTTTTGGGTGGCAGCCGTGGGCGGGGGCCCCGGCGACCCAATCCCCGGACAACGACTCTGGCTTTAGGGACATGGAATGTCACCTCGCGCTGCGGGGGGAAAGAGCCTGAGCTCCGTGCGGGAGGCTGAGAGGTATCGACTAGAGATAGTCGGGCTCACCTCCACGCACAGCCTGGGCTCTGGAACCCAACTCCTTGAGAGAGGCTGGACTCTCTTCCACTCTGGAGTTGCTCACGGTGAGAGGCGGCGAGCTGGTGTGGGCTTGCTCATAGCCCCCCAGCTCAGCCGCCATGTGTTGGAGTTCTCCCAACTGAACGAGAGGGTCGTTTCCCTGCGCCTTCGGGTCGGGGATAGGTCTCTCACTGTTGTCTCGGCCTACGGGCCGAACGGCAGTGCAGAGTACCCGGCCTTCCTGGAGGCCCTGGGAGGGGTGCTGGAAAGTGCTCCAACCGGGGACTCCATCGTTCTGCTGGGGGACTTCAATGCCCACGTGGACAACGACAGTGTTACCTGGAGAGGTGTGATTGGGAGGAACGGCCTCCCCGATCTGAACCCGAGCGGTGTTTTGTTATTGGACTTCTGTGCTAGCCACAGTTTGTCCATAACGAACACCATGTTCAGGCATAAGGGTGTCCATCAGTGCACGTGGCACCAGGACACCCTAGGCCGGGGGTCAATGATCGACTTTGTAGTCGTGTCATCTGATCTCCGGCCGTATGTCTTGGACACTCGGGTGAAGAGAGGGGCTGAGCTGTCCACTGATCACCACCTGGTGGTGAGTTGGATCCGCTGGCAGGGGAGGAAGCTGGTCAGACTTGGCAGACCCAAGCGTTCATTCATCACCCAAGCTGAAGTCACTGAGGTAGTCCGGAAGCTCCTCAGTGGCAAGGCACCGGGGGTGGATGAGATCGCCCTGAGTACCTCAAGTCTCTGGATGTTGCAGGGCTGTCGTGGCTGACACGCCTCTGCAGCATCGCGTGGCAGGTCCGGGGGACAGTGCCTCTAGACTGGCAGGACCGGGGTGGTGGTCCCTCTCTTCAAAAAGGGGGACCGGAGGGTGTGTTCCAACTACCGGGGATCACACTCCTCAGCCTCCCGGGGAAAGTCTATTCCAGGGTGCTGGAGAGGAGAATTCGGCCGATAGTCGAACCTCGGATTCAGGAGGAACAATGCGGTTTTCGTCCTGGCCGTGGAACACTGGACCAGCTCTACACCCTCCGCAGTGTGCTCGAGGGTGCATGGGAGTTTGCCCAACCAGTCCACATGTGTTTTGTGGACTTGGAGAAGGCTTTCGACCGTGTCCCACGTGGCATCCTGTGGGAGGTGCTCCGAGAGTATGGGGTCGGAGGCCCTCTGCTGAGGGCTGTACGGTCCCTGTATGACCGGAGCAGGAGCTTGGTTCGCATTGCCGGCAGTAAGTCAGACCTGTTCCCGGTGCGTGTTGGACTCCAGCAGGGCTGCCCTTTGTCACCGGTTCTGTTCATTATTTTTATGGACAGAATTTCTAGGTGCAGCCAAGTGCCGGAGGGGGTACGGTTCGGGAGCCACTTGATTTCATCTCTGCTTTTTGTGGTCTTGTTGACTCCCTCGAGCCAGGACCTTCAGCATGCACTGGGGCGGTTTGCAGCCGAGTGTGAAGCAGCTGGGATGAGAATCAGCACCTCTAAGTCCGAGGCCATGGTTCTCGACCGGAAAAAGGTGGCTTGCACCCTCCAGGTCGGGGGAGAGTTCCTGCCTCAGGTGGAGGAGTTTAAGTATCTCGGGGTCTTGTTCACGAGTGAGGGGAGAACGGAGCGCGAGATCGACAGGCGGATCGGTGCGGCGGCCGCAGTAATGCGGTCATTGTATCGGTCCGTCGTGGTGAAGAAGGAGCTGAGCCGAAAGGCAAAGCTCTAGATTTACCGGTCGAATCTACGTTCCCACCCTCACCTATATGGTCATGAACTCTGGGTTATGACCGAAAGAACGGGATCCCGGATACAAGCGGCCGAAATGAGTTTCCTCCGCAGGGTGGCGGGGGCGCTCCCTTAGAGATAGGGTTGAGGAGCTCTGTCACCCGGGGAGGAGCTCGGAGTAGAGCCGCTGCTCCTCCACATCGAGAGGAGCCAGCTGAGGTGGCTCGGGAACCTGTATCGGATGCCCCCTGGACGCCTCCCTCGTGAGGTGTTCCGGGCATGTCCCACCGGGAGGAGGCCCCGAGGAAGACCCAGGACACGCTGGAGTGACTACGTCACTCGGCTGGCCTGGGAACGCCTTGGGGTCCCCCCGGAAGAGCTGGAAGAAGTGTCCGGGGAGAGGGAAGTTCTGGGATCCCTGCTTCCGACTGCTGCCCCCGCGACCCGACTCCGGATAAGGCGGATGAAAATGGATGGATGATGGATGGAGCCCACACAATAACAAAATGCTCTCTTGAAACAAAATTTGTCAGTAACCTAACATTAATTTCTTAAAATGCCCCTGGAACATCGGCAAACAAAAAGTCCAGCCAACAAACAGGCATACAGTGCAGCAGCCCTGAACACAAGGACTTAAATAGCAACAGCACAGTGTATCTTCAACAGGGCATTGGATCTGGTCGAGACATTCAAACACTGTATACTGTATGTTGGATATGAAAATGTTCCCGAGGACGCTGAGTTTCACCCGACATGCTACCGGCGTTTCATTGACACAAGGCGCTTGTATTTTGTATGAGAAACGGGAAACGGCTGGCTGGAGTTCAAGATGCACATGGGGGAGAGTCTGTGCCATCGGACAACGTTAGTGCGTCAGGCTCAACAAGTGACAGACACTTTGCGAAAAAAACTTTGATCCAAGAGCTGTTTGGGCCTGCCGGTTAGATGCTGCCATTCCGACATGCTGCCAGTCAGACATGCCCCCATTCCGACATGCCCCCATTCAGATTACTTTTAGTACAGCCATTCCGACAGTCTACCAATCAGATGCGCCAACTTCGGGTCAACATTGGGGGGTCATAAATATTTCGTTCAGATGTGTTCAACCAAGGGTGTAAACTTTGGGGGACGGAGGGGCATGTTCCAACCCAACTTTGGGAAAGAAAGGATTTTACATAGCTATATTTTACATCAAGCATTTAATATAATATTACTCTTGGGGGGGGGGGGTACGGTACGAGAAGTACCTCGGTTCGTATGCCTCGCGCGATGGGCACGAGCATCGGTTAAATATTCACTGCGGGCGTGCACGTGTGCACGTGCTCCAGAGGTTTACGCGCGCACAGGAGCCGACCATTCATCGCCTTCTCGATTTTTCAATGTTAAAAAATTCTAAATTAAATAGGCCTATTCAACGTTAAAAAATTCAACATAAGTTATTTCAATGCATAAATATTGCTTAGAATTCAATGGCTTTTTATTTTCAAAATCCGTTGGCACAGATTTATTTCCATACATATTCCCCATATAACACATTACAAATATAACACATATTACACATATAACCAACACATGCGCTTTAATTCAGGCTGACAGATAATCAAAGTAGCAGTTCCAGTTGAAGTGGAGTCAGATGGTTCTGGTGTGTCAGGCTATGCTAACTATAACAGACATAAAGACACAGGAGAACACACGCATGAAACTAGACAAGAGGTGGATATTGTAAATAGATGCATTGGCATTTTTATTAGCAGATGTGAGAAAAGTACAATTGTATTCTGCTGTGCGGAAAATGCAGAGGGTGGGAAGGCTACTGCCAGATATAATGGACTTTGCCGTCTTTATCAAGAGTTTGTTGTAGCAGACTCTTCTACTGAGTGCCAATCATTCTGCTCATTAGTTTCATCAACCCTATTAATCCTTTTTTTTCCCCCTAGGCAGTAAGTGTTATCCCAATGGTTATGACTCAAAGGGATTTTTTGATGCCGTGTTTTTTAAGCTAGCGCATGTTGTTGAGTATATGAGTGCTATAATGAGTGATGTTGTAAATTAAGTGCACCACCCAAACATTGGCAGAGCTCCAGACATCCATATTTACGCCTCCTTCTGCATTTGAATTACATGGGAAGACTTGTTTGCCATCAAGTACATCACATGTCGAAGTACCTCCGAAAAGGAACTCCGACATCACGAAAAGAGTGCAAACCGCTACAAAAAACATGAGAATTTCCCTATAGGGACATAAACGTTAATACGTAGATAATATACTGTTCTTTTGCTCTGTTTTGTGCATTGTGCTGAATATTTGACGATCACAGAAAAATACGAAACCGATGTATCCTTCTCTCATGTAACTCTTTCCTTTTGTCCCAGTTTCTCTTAATATGTGTCTCCAACATGTCGCCTGTCTTACTGTTAATATAGCACGCTGTGATTCGTTTAGGCACGAATGACGCAGGCCGAGTGCCGCAGATATCACAGCCGAGTGATATACAGGTACAACAGCACGATCCTCTCCTCTCCCCGGTCTAACCAGCGAACGCTAATGAATGACTTCATAGTGACCTTTAGTTCTCCCGTGGCGTGGGTGCTGGTGGTGGCGCTCGTCATCACCTGGTCAGGAGTGGCCATAGTTGTCTTCGACCTGCTGGATTACAAGACGCTGGCAGGTAACGAGCAGAACTCATGGTCTCACCTCGCTCATCCCTTCTATAATGGTCTGACCTTTATAGAGATGTGTAAATACTCATATTCTCATTCCAATCAAATTGCTCGGTTGGGACCGGTCGGAACTACCTGTTGTATAAAGCACTATAGTGCTGACATTTTTTTTGGCCCATGATTTTCTGAATGCCTGTGTTGCCACGTCACGTGACGTGCCTTCACTTTGGGGAACAGTCCTAAACACCAGGTCCCCCTTCTCCAAACCCCCCCATAGGAGGACCCCACCCCCTGGTCTGCCCCCCAGAGCCCCCCGAGCAAGTTGTCGCATTGTTGAGCGCACAAGTAAAAATCAGTGTAGATCCATACAGCATACTCTGGTATATATACTACTATCCTATACTACATCATATCTATATATATATTATATAGTTTATACTATATACTATATAATATTATAGTATATATATATTACATATACTATTATATATACAGTATAGATTATATATATGCCTGTGATATATATTTTACCCATTCAAATCCCCTTTGTTATTACGTTATTGACCGAAGTCAATTCCAGTCAATGTTCTTATGGCTATTGATAAATACAGGGGCTGTGAAAGGCTCTGAAGTCTTGTGCCTCTCGGTGTTTCGAAGTTTAGCTTTCAAATTTAATCCTCAATGTTCCCCTCTTGCCAGTCCAGTACGTTTCTAAAGGAAAATTCCACAATGGCATTTTCTTTTCATGTTGTTAACTTGTGATTCATTTATACCGATCATTCAATATACAGAACCAAACTATTACTGCAGGCGTGGATTTATTTTAGATTTAAGTTGTTTAGGCAGTAGATAAACAGTAGATAAACTAGGCAGTAGATAAACTAGATAACAAAGCTCTTACAAAACTCTCAATTTGTGAAACATACCCTTCATTTGAAATTAAATTATGAATTTGACACAAGGCCGAATTGAAAATATCACGTGATTATCAAGAGTGGATAAAACAACAGACTTTTCTAATGACTACCGTGATATTTACAGCATTGCTGTGAACAGGTCGAAAACAGTGGTCCCCAATTTCTCATTTGGGTATATTTAACCTTGACATTGTATCGGTAATGCTAAATAGTTAGTTCATTTCAAGATGACAGCGTATCTCTCCTGCCCTTAACGTTTAAATAATCAAGCAGAAGGCCGACACTATACCACAGAATGGAAGACGAAGGTATGACAGCTACACATTACGTTACACATTTAAAGGACTTTGATCGCCGCAAAGTTTTTCATGTATTCAACATGCAGTTATTATTCTCGTTGTTATTGTATATTGGGTGATCATGCCCAACACTACTTCCATCACTACATCACCACACCACGCATTCCATCGATCCTACGGAGATGGAATCCTGCAACATCCAAACTCTCATCTCTAATCACTCCCTCTCTCACTCCCTCCTCCAACCAATGTTCCCTGTCCTCCATCCCTCCACCAATCGCATCCTTCTCATCCTCACGATGTCAATCACCCACCGTTGCCATGCCGATGCCATCCCATCAAAAGAGCTCACATCATACTGTGACGACCCTGTGTGTTTATATCCCCGGTAAAAACAACCACAAAAAACAACCAAATGCTCACATGTGTGTGCTGCTGACTTTGGTTGTGATGAATTGAATGATTTGCCTGTGTGTGTTGTGTGTGTGTGTTTATTTGTGGGCCACTAACATCTGCCAATTAGACTTTTTTTTTTTGGAGTCTAAAGTTTCTCTTAATCCTTCTTCCGACCACAACAAAATAGGGGTCAGCACAGCTAACCCGTCACGGTCAAATGAATATGAAATTGCAGAACACAGAACGAAACAAGAATATGAATAAGAAAAATTTATGTTCATCCTAAACTACCACTGACACTGTAGGCGTTGATTTCCAAAATGTTCGTGTGTGAAAAATAACACAAAAACGCTATTAGTTTTGGAGAATATAGATGTGTCAGAGCAAGGAAATGTGCCCTAACCCATCTTTGGAAAAAGATTTCCATGCAATTTTGAAATATTTGCAAGGGGATATGAATAATTGAATAAATGAAAACAGCATTTTATCATCACCACCAGCGACAACTGCCACATTGCATTGCATATTCTCCCAACAATGATATTTGGCCACAGCAGCGTACGTGACAGAAAGTAAATGATGACATTTGGAAACGGAGCGAGGAAGATTAGAAGCACTCCCTGGTGTTTAGGGAAATGGCTGGGTGGGGCTTTTGCATCATAGTGGCAGGGTGATCCATGCATACTTGAAAGTGAGAAAGAGGGGGACACAAGGGATGGATGGTCAAAGAATCCGAGCAAGTGGCTCGAGAAGAAAATACTTAATTTTA
>OLKM01001228.1:0-15572 GCA_900291075.1 Melanogrammus aeglefinus | reverse complement strand
TTAAATACTGCACTAATGTTAAATACTGTACTAAATACTAATGTCTTTCAGTTTCTATAAAACAACAGTAAAATAAAAACGCCTTTAGTTCTATGAAGCATAGTAAATAAATAACTACAGGCTAAACAACATATAGTTATATAGCAAGCCTATATAAATAAATCAAACAGAGCTGCAATTATTAAACAGAAAAAAATCAACACAAAGAGATATTACTCAGCGCAGTTGTTAGAGTTGTTATGTTTTGCTGAGTATTGAGTTATATATATGTTGTATGATGAATTTCCTGTATTTATGATTGCAGCTGTTTGATTTATTTATATAAATAAAGGAAACAAAGTAACAGGCACTGACATTGTCACAAACTTAATACCCTGAGTATTAACTGCTCTTAAAGCGACAGGCACTATAAAAAGTCAAAGCCTTTTATACAATTTCTATAAATATAAGTAGTAGTGGAAAATACCCTCTGTAAGGAGTCACACAACCCCTCCTTGAACCGCCACCTCACCGTGGTGGAGGGGTTTGAGCACCCGAATGGATCCTGGGAGCTATGTTGTCGGGGCTTAATGCCCTCGGTAGGGGTCTATCCCAGGCAAACAGGTCCTATGGTGGACGGGGTTCAGACTAAGAGCGGTTCCCAAAACCCTCATGAGTGAAAATTATCAAGGACCGGTGCACGTCGCCCGGATCGGCCGTCACCGGGCCCCACCTGGAGCCAGGCCTGAGGGTTGGGGCTCGCAGGCGAGCGCCGTGGTGGCCGGGTCTCCGCCCACCGGCGACCCGGCGCCCAGCCAGCCGAAGGAGCGAGTCGGCCCGCCTTTCAGTAGGCCCACCACCCGCACGGAAGGCAGGACCATTAGGGTCGGTGCCGAGTGTGTTTGGAGGGGCAGCCGTGGGCGGAGGCCCGGCGACCCCAATCCATGCCGACAACGACTCTGCATTGGGCTACAGGGGACATGGTTAATGTCACTTCGCTGCGGGGGAAGGAGCTGAGCTCGTGCGGGGAGGCTGAGGAGAGGAGTGTATCGACTTAGAGAGTACGTCGGGTCACCTCCAACGCACAGCCTGGGCGTCGGAGAACCAACCCTTGAGAGAGGCTTGGACTCTCTGCCACTGCTGGAGTTGCTCACGGTGAGAGGCGGCGAGCCGGTGTGGGCTTGCTCATCAGCCCCCAGCTAGCCGGCCATGTGTTTGGAGTTCCCCACTGAACGAGAGGGTCGTTTCCTGCGCCTTCGGGTCGGGGATAGGGTCTCTTCACTGTTTGTCTCGGCCTACGGGCCGAACGGCAGTTGCCAGAGTACCCGGCCTTCCTGGAGCCCTGGGAGGGGTGCTGGAAAGTGCTCAAACCGGGGACTCCATCGTTCTGCTGGGGGACTCAATGCCCACGTGGACAACGACGTGTTACCTGGAGAGGTGTGATTGGGAGGAACGGCCTCCCCGATCTGAACCCGAGCGGTGTTTTGTTATTGGACTTCTGTGCTAGCCACAGTTTGTCCATAACGAACACCATGTTCAGGCATAAGGGTGTCCATCAGTGCACGTGGCACCAGGACACCCTAGGCCGGGGGTCAATGATCGACTTTGTAGTCGTGTCATCTGATCTCCGGCCGTATGTCTTGGACACTCGGGTGAAGAGAGGGGCTGAGCTGTCCACTGATCACCACCTGGTGGTGAGTTGGATCCGCTGGCAGGGGAGGAAGCTGGTCAGACTTGGCAGACCCAAGCGTTCATTCATCACCCAAGCTGAAGTCACTGAGGTAGTCCGGAAGCTCCTCAGTGGCAAGGCACCGGGGGTGGATGAGATCGCCCTGAGTACCTCAAGTCTCTGGATGTTGCAGGGCTGTCGTGGCTGACACGCCTCTGCAGCATCGCGTGGCAGTCGGGGACAGTGCCTCTAGACTGGCAGACCGGGGTGGTGGTCCCTCTCTTCAAAAAGGGGGACCGGAGGGTGTGTTCCAACTACCGGGGATCACACTCCTCAGCCTCCCGGGGAAAGTCTATTCCAGGGTGCTGGAGAGGAGAATTCGGCCGATAGTCGAACCTCGGATCAGGATTCGAGGAGGAAACAATGCGGTTCTTTCGTCCTGGCCGTGGAACACTGGACGAAACTCAGACCTACGGCTCACTGACAGCTCTCTCCGCAGTGTGCTCGAGGGTGCATGGGAGTTTGCCCAAACCAGTCCACATGTGTTTTGTGGACTTGGAGGAAGGCTTTTCGACCGTGTCCCACGTGGCATCCTGTGGGAGGTGCTCCGAGAGTATGGGGTCGGAGGCCCTCTGCTGAGGGCTGTACGGTCCCTGTATGACCGGAGCAGGAGCTTGGTTCGCATTGCCGGCAGTAAGTCAGACCTGTTCCCGGTGCGTGTTGGACTCCAGCAGGGCTGCCCTTTGTCACCGGTTCTGTTCATTATTTTTATGGACAGAATTTCTAGGTGCAGCCAAGTGCCGGAGGGGGTACGGTTCGGGAGCCACTTGATTTCATCTCTGCTTTTTGTGGTCTTGTTGACTCCCTCGAGCCAGGACCTTCAGCATGCACTGGGGCGGTTTGCAGCCGAGTGTGAAGCAGCTGGGATGAGAATCAGCACCTCTAAGTCCGAGGCCATGGTTCTCGACCGGAAAAAGGTGGCTTGCACCCTCCAGGTCGGGGGAGAGTTCCTGCCTCAGGTGGAGGAGTTTAAGTATCTCGGGGTCTTGTTCACGAGTGAGGGGAGAACGGAGCGCGAGATCGACAGGCGGATCGGTGCGGCGGCCGCAGTAATGCGGTCATTGTATCGGTCCGTCGTGGTGAAGAAGGAGCTGAGCCGAAAGGCAAAGCTCTAGATTTACCGGTCGATCTACGTTCCCACCCTCACCTATGGTCATGAACTCTGGGTCATGACCGAAAGAACGGGATCCCGGATACAAGCGGCCGAAATGAGTTTCCTCCGCAGGGTGGCGGGGCGCTCCCTTAGAGATAGGGTGAGGAGCTCTGTCACCCGGGAGGAGCTCGGAGTAGAGCCGCTGCTCCTCCACATCGAGAGGAGCCAGCTGAGGTGGCTCGGGAACCTGTATAGGATGCCCCCTGGACGCCTCCCTCGTGAGGTGTTCCGGGCATGTCCCACCGGGAGGAGGCCCCGAGGAAGACCCAGGACACGCTGGAGTGACTACGTCACTCGGCTGGCCTGGGAACGCCTTGGGGTCCCCCCGGAAGAGCTGGAAGAAGTGTCCGGGGAGAGGGAAGTCTGGGGATCCCTGCTCCGACTGCTGCCCCCGCGACCCGACTCCGGATAAGCGGATGAAAATGGATGGATGGATGGATGGAGCCACACAATAACAAAATGCTCTCTTGAAACAAAATTTGTCAGTAACCTAACATTAATTTCTTAAAATGCCCCTGGAACATCGGCAAACAAAAAGTCCAGCCAACAAACAGGCATACAGTGCAGCAGCCCTGAACACAAGGACTTAAATAGCAACAGCACAGTGTATCTTCAACAGGGCATTGGATCTGGTCGAGACATTCAAACACTGTATACTGTATGTTGGATATGAAAATGTTCCCGAGGACGCTGAGTTTCACCCGACATGCTACCGGCGTTTCATTGACACAAGGCGCTTGTATTTTGTATGAGAAACGGGAAACGGCTGGCTGGAGTTCAAGATGCACATGGGGGAGAGTCTGTGCCATCGGACAACGTTAGTGCGTCAGGCTCAACAAGTGACAGACACTTTGCGAAAAAAACTTTGATCCAAGAGCTGTTTGGGCCTGCCGGTTAGATGCTGCCATTCCGACATGCTGCCAGTCAGACATGCCCCCATTCCGACATGCCCCCATTCAGATTACTTTTAGTACAGCCATTCCGACAGTCTACCAATCAGATGCGCCAACTTCGGGTCAACATTGGGGGGTCATAAATATTTCGTTCAGATGTGTTCAACCCAAGGGTGTAACTTTGGGGGACGGAGGGGCATGTTCCAACCAACTTTGGGAAAGAAAGGATTTTACATAGCTATATTTTACATCAAGCATTTAATATAATATTACTCTTGGGGGGGGGGGGGGGTACGGTACGAGAAGTACCTCGGTTCGTATGCCTCGCGCGATGGGCACGAGCATCGGTTAAATATTCACTGCGGGCGTGCACGTGTGCACGTGCTCCAGAGGTTTACGCGCGCACAGGAGCCGACCATTCATCGCCTTCTCGATTTTTCAATGTTAAAAAATTCTAAATTAAATAGGCCTATTCAACGTTAAAAAATTCAACATAAGTTATTTCAATGCATAAATATTGCTTAGAATTCAATGGCTTTTTATTTTCAAAATCCGTTGGCACAGATTTATTTCCATACATATTCCCCATATAACACATTACAAATATAACACATATTACACATATAACCAACACATGCGCTTTAATTCAGGCTGACAGATAATCAAAGTAGCAGTTCCAGTTGAAGTGGAGTCAGATGGTTCTGGTGTGTCAGGCTATGCTAACTATAACAGACATAAAGACACAGGAGAACACACGCATGAAACTAGACAAGAGGTGGATATTGTAAATAGATGCATTGGCATTTTTATTAGCAGATGTGAGAAAAGTACAATTGTATTCTGCTTGCGGAAAATGCTAGAAAGTCTTATCTTAACCTCAAAGAAATGTTAAAGATTTCCTAATTTGTATTTAGAGATATTTAAATTGCATACAGCAAGATCAGAAAAGTGATTGTTGTTAGCATGTCAAAATGGCCTCTTTGACATACACCTGTATATAGGAAGAATTAGTGTTTGTTTGATGTTTCTACCAATGATAAAATAAATTACTGTTAATAATTATAATTACTCTTAGTAATGCTTATAGAAGGAAATATTGTCAAATGTTAAACCCAGGCTATCCCGATAAATCTCAACATGCCCTTCATTTTGAATTAAATGGAAAGACTTGTTTGCCATCAAGACATCACATGTGACTAGTGTGGGACATCTGATTCAGGTCAAGTTCCAAGTTTCTTTTTTTCCAAACCGTCAGAGTCTAATGGATAAATGTGATGATGTGTTGTTGTCAATAAATGTTGTGGTTAGTTGTCAATAGTAGTATCTCCAGGTGTGTTAGTGCTGAAGATAACATGGGAGATGAGGATTTGATATGTCCCTGAAACCATATCCACTTATTGTCAGCACTATATTTAAGCAATATCACACGAGAGGGAGTCCTGTTGTACTGTATATCAGCACGGCTGTGATTCGGTCGTAGGCACGAGGCCGCAGGCCGAGTGCCGCAGATAATCACAGCCGTGCTGATATACAGTACAACAGCACGACCACGACCTCGGCTCCGCCAACACAAATAGTTCCGCAACTGAAGGGAGACAAGGCTGTTGCCAGGCAACACATATACAGTAGGCCTACATAAACATTCCTAGACACAAGCTCGCTACTCTGTGTCAGAGCGATAGGCTCTGCTCTGTGTCCGCCGCTTCAGCTGATGTAACGTTAGCTAATAACTGTTATTATAACACCCGTACAGCGGAGTGATTATGTCTGTAAAAAGTCGCAGTGCTGTTATACTGTATATCAGCACTCATGGAACGTCTCTTGTCCAATCAAATTGCTCGGTTGGGACCGGTCGGAACTACCTGTTGTATAAAGCACTATAGTGCTGACATTTTTTTTGGCCCATGATTTTCTGAATGCCTGTGTTGCCACGTCACGTGACGTGCCTTCACTTTGGGAAACAGTCCTAAACACCAGGTCCCCCTTCTCCAAACCCCCCCATAGGAGGACCCCACCCCCTGGTCTGCCCCCCAGAGCCCCCCGAGCAAGGAGTCGCCTTGGGAACACCCTGGCGCTCCCAATCAGGGCCGGACCCATACCGTTGGCCCACTCTGGGAGGGCTCCACCTCCTCCTCCCCCTCCTCCCACACCGCTCACATCCCCCTCATAGTTTAAAGAGTTCTATCTCAACCCCCCACCTCCGGAAACAAGTAAATAAGACACCGGTTTCCACACAAGCGTTTTTATATACAATTGATATACACCAACATCAACAAAGATTCTGGCCTGCGGGCTGTCGGCTCTGCCCTCCTCCGGTACCCAGACCCCGACAGGCCCAACAGTCACCTGTTGGGATTACCAAGCATTACCTCCAGGGGCACGGGACAGCAACGGGCAAGAGGTTTGCTCCCAGCTATGCGAACATCTACATGGCTGTGTTCAGAGATTCTGCTCTGCAGTCTTGCCCATTGTTGGCACATCACTTTCTGCAATTCATACACATATTCAATACACATCCCCCTACTATTAAGGTTCAACATGCACAACACATTGATTTTCTAGACACAACTGTTTTTTTCCCAGACACAAACGCACCGCACACAGTCCTTCACACAAAAGTTTATTTAAAACCCACTGACACACGCGCACTCCTCGATAAAAGTAGCTTACACCCCAAGCAGACATTCGCGGGTATTATTCAATCACAAATCATCCGGTTTCACAGACTTTGCACGGAGGAGACGGACGGCAAGCGGGCGGAGCTCGGTGGCGTGCCTCGGTGCCTCGGTGCCTCGGTGGCTGGGACTCCCCAGCCCCCCCCCCACTCCTGCCCTAACCTTAACCCCGCCTCCCCCTGACCTTAGCTTAACCCGGCTGAGGTGGGGCCTCCACTAGGAGTGCCTCGATCCCTGAGCCAGGTGGTCTTCCCCAACAGGTGACCCCTGACATCAGGGGCGGCAGCCACAGACACGCATCATACACAAAGCACATTTACACAAAACATCATACACATACACTCCAAACTGAAACACGCATTCGCACGCACACAACACAACAATCCCACACTTCAAAACTATGAATAATATCAGCTTACAGGAAGAACCAGAACCTCTAGGATGTCCTGGTGCGGGCCCGCCTCTCCACAGACATTAGAAGCGCTCCCTCTCCACACTAAAGCCACTTTCAGCAGCTGGCGGTCATCCGGAACCAGCACGCCTCCACCCCCAGCCCTATTACACAAAAACCCACCATACAGGACAAAAACACCATCTACGCCATCACATGGTCCGAATGCCACATCATATATGTCCGCAAAACAAAGCTCACTATAATCAGCCGAATTAAATAGCACTTACATACCATACACATAGGCACACTCAACATTCAAGTAGTCCAACACTTCCAAACACACCCTATTACCTCAGTGTTCATCAGCGGGCTGGAGATGAAGGCGTGCTGGTGGGACAGACAGAGGAAGACGGCGGAGCACAGGTGGATAGCCAAACTGAGGGAGTAGGGGCCGCGCTGGGCCGTTGCTGTGGGCGCTGGGACGTCCTGGGACTCCTCCTTAGGGGTTCCCTGCATGGCGTCAGGTCGATGTTGCATGTTTTGATCCTTACTGTGTGCTTCCTTCACAACATGATTTATTGAGGCCGTCCCCCTCTTTTACTCTTCCATTTATTCTGTTGGAGGCTTCTTTTATGTGAAAGGATGGTATGAATGTGTGAATGGTTTTACTATGCCTTATTTATCTTTATTTTTATATACAGTTATTATTGTTATTATTATTATTCAGTTTGTATCTATTTTTGCACATTATCTGCCAGCACTTATTTTTTATCTTATGTGTTTTTAATACTTCTTGCATGCTTTTTACCATGTTTTTAATGTATATCTATATGTATGCATTTTTTACAGTAAAGGGTATCCTGCATTTTTCCACCCATGAATTCTTCAGATTGCAGTGTGCTCTTTTTCATTCCTATTTTATTGGTATTTATGTGCATATGATTTACTATCTTATGAGAGGGTGTGTATGGATTGGGTCTGCGTGGGTGTGTGTCTCTCTATGAATGGGTGTGCGGGCGGGGTCCTCGGATCCCCCCCTTTTTATTTATCCTAGAAGTGTATTTATATCGACCCGATTGCTGTGCTGACTGCCCCACTATGGGTGGGGCAGTCCTTGGGCCTCCACCGGGACTGGCGGTGCCCTGCTCCTGTTTCCCCTTGGGCACCTAAATAGGAAAATAGAACCAGAAAGTATACTTACCTTTGCTCTGCGCCTCCTCAGAACTCCAGCTGCTGCTCCTCCTGCTCCTCCTTCCCTTCCTCTGGTTTTATTCAATCCCTACAGAAAAAGAAAAGAAACACAAAAATGAAAAACATTACAAAAAAGAAAAACCAAAAAAAACGAAATTAAAGGATGGAGAGATGGTGTGCCAGTGCACCCCAGGGTCGCGCATGAACGACAAGAGCTGAAACTGCCAATATAAAAACCTAACCCAACCCTAACCCTAACCCTAACCCTAACCCTCTCAGGATAGACCTCTGCACCGCTTGACCATAAACCAAAACACCCCCTGATTGTTATATTGCTGCAAAGTACACACAGCAAAATCTGCCGGTTGTTAAATAGATGTGTTAATATTTCTCAGTGTTAATTATTTCGAGTTGCTTAGTGTTGATTTTGGTGTTATTTTTAACACTTGCAGTGCTAAAATAAGCTCTGTGCGTGGTGTTGTTTAAGAGAGAGTTGAATTTGTATGCACTCTCAACGGAGTTAATCTCAGAGATAATTCCATATCCGGTTTTAAAGGCGCCTCTTTTTCTTTGAAAACGGCCATTGCACTGCAGTCTTGGTAGAGAAAGGGCAGCCCCAGCTTCTGGAAGGGGAACGTAAATATACTATTTGAAAAGGTAAGGACCAGATATATTTCATTATTTAGCAAGTTACTCTTTATATAAAAATGAGTGTTCGTAAATTATGTGCCGCAAATGTGTTGAAGTTGGTGGGGATATAATGCTAATTTTTGCTTTGGCTACATTAGCTAACTAGCACAAATAAATTGGCGAATTTTTTCACAATTTCGTCAGTTAATGAACTGGCTCTTTTTATTGTATTTATTTGCACTCGTTTTATTTAGTTTTAAGTTCTAAGCAATAAGACCGATTTCAGCAGGGCTAACCAAGCTGTGTAGCAAATTTAGCTAGCCAGGCTGGGTAAATTATCTATGCTAATGTATTTTTCAACAGAAAGTGCAAACACGTGGTTGGGGTTCTGGAGGGTGCTTGAAAAGTTTCTGTCGGGTAAGTAACTGCAAAGTTAGATTGATTAAAATATGTATGTTATGGCTTGGCCGATTTTTAAATGAGTGGTTTAGTATATTTGCGTGTTTGTAGTAGGCTAGTTAAAATGTGTTTCACTGATCTGCATCTGCAAATCATGATCTGCACTCATTCGTCAAACAAATTGACGTTAGCGCACATGGCTAATTAGCATTGGCGCACATGGCTAATTAGCATTGGCGCACAGGACTGGCTGGCTCCGCAAGGCAAATAATGGAACATATTTATCTATCTAGGGCTAATCTGTCTATCTATCCGTCTATCAACGCGTGAGGTTTTAATGTGATGTACTTTCTTATGTCCAGTCAGACTTGTATCCCTTGTTTCTGTGTGGTCTTGTAGGCTACAGTCCTGTGTCACCTAAATGAATGCCCGACGATTTGTGTCGTTTGGTATTAATAAAGACTTGACTATCGATCTAGACTATTTAATTAAAAATGATTCACCTCAGGCTCCGTGAATAGTGGGGAATAGAGGGATAAAAGACAACCCTTGTCATTTATCCCTCGTCTTGTCGATTAGTTTGTGTATGTGACGATTTCAAAAACGTGTTTTTGTTTAAAGCATGACTACACGCGATTGGTTGGTTAGATGGTGGTATGGAGAGCAAATGAAAGGCCGGTTGCCTCCGCGAAGGGCCTCCGCGAAGGGCATTATCCCGCTTATACCACGGTCACTTACCAACGGTGACCAAATTAAGACCATTAATTTATATTTTCATGCGTTTTACAATCTGAATATAAAGTTTTCCACAAAACATACATTTGTTTCCCTGGTTACGCCTGAGGGTCCGACTAATACCCGGAACCACCATTACACGCCCGTTGGGTTCTCATGCAACGGAAACGTTGTTCACTCCTCCAGTAATTAGGACGGACCATAGCAGCTAGCTGCATCCAATCAGAATCGAGTATTCCCGCAGACCGTGGTATAAGCTTAAATATGAACGTTCTAGATCGCAAATATTTTCTATAAATACTCCCGCTTATCATCACTTTGTATCAAAATCACTATGGATGTTGCACTCAATAACTATTGAACGCAAAACAGAAAACACAGCTGCCGTTATCACTGTCACTGACAGCGATATATCGTTTCACTTCTTATGACAAATGTAGTGTATTTTTTAGCTAATGGCCACATGACTTGCAATTTCTGTTTATAACTCCTGGCAAAGGAATAATTAAAACTTTAACATTATCTCCACTGTTTTTTGTTTTTTTTAGATAAGGCATCATGTTGCTGAAGGTGAAATACCAGGGTACCAAGAAGTACATCAGATTGCAGTCAGGCTTCACCTATTTGGAATTCATCAATGAAGGTGAGTAACTATCTTGTGTAACAATATATTGCCGCCTTTACAAAAAACCAACTATTAGGCAAGGCAAGGCTGTATTTTTCTGTGTTGTTGGTATGAATAGTTTGTTGGACATGGATCATTAACCCTTATGACAGTTAATTGCATTATCAGTTTTAGCCTGCAGATGACAATATGCTTCTTGGTGCAAGCCTTATTTTTTTGACATTTGAAATAGAGGGAACCATTAAATATGGCTAATAGTGCCTACTTTAACAACTGTTTTCAAATCCCCTTATTTTGCTCACAGGTACAGTCAAGGTTTAGAATGTGGTGTAGATTTGGCATAACTTGAATATATTAACAATTTAAAATTAGTGTCCGATATAAATTGCTTGATCAGTCATCAAAATATTTGCAGTTGAAAACCTGCTTCAGGTATTATCTGATGTGATGCTAATCTTTCCCATAGTCAAAAGCAAGTTTGGTCTCCCTGATGCGACTGACCTTCAAATCTTTGATGAAACCGACACAGCAGTGGATGAAGACATCCTTCTTGAACTGATAGAGTCCAATCCTGACTTATGCCTGACAGTATGTGACAGCTTTTCAGTTGAAGGTAGGCCTATCTGCTGTTTTTGCTGAACAAAATGGTAAAGATAGACTGCTGTATGTCTGACAGTCTGACTAGTGTGACAAAGTAGCTGAACAAAAAAATATTTAAGCAAAATGCAGATCAGCATCCAAATTTGAAAATGTGGGTTGGGTTTTGATTATCCCATGTCTGTCTCATACAAGGTCAGTTTGTTACGTCAACAAACGTATTGCCAACAGTGGATGAAGACAAGCTTCATGAAATGATAGAGGCCAATCCTGACTTTTGCCTGACATTATATAACAGCATTCCCGGTACGTTTTTACTGCGGCACAGATTGTAATGGAGAGACAAAATAGGTCAAGAAATTAACACATTTTAGCAAACTATGGATCGGCATCCATTTGCTAATTTTGTTATTGTTCTAAGCATGTTACACTGGGTCAGTTTTCTGAGTCAAAAATGACAGTCAATGGTTTTATTTGTAATCATAACCATATCAAAAATAATTTCTACTTCTGACTGTCATCCCCACAATAGCAGATTTCCTTGTTTTTCTCTCCTTTTTCTCTCCTTTAGATCATTCATCACCATCTTCCCTCACGGATACCATGTCACCTTCTTCGAGTGATAATGACCTCTCCAGTCGAAGAGAACGGGGGATTCCCATAGACAGAAATGTATCCAACTTTGAAGTCATGAACAGAAGTACCACAGAGGCCTCAGGGTCAGAGGCAGCGAAAGAGGTACTTGAGCAATAGTTGTCACTTGCAAACATATACAGTGTCATTTCATTTGAGATTATCACCAATCAGTATTTTGACATTTAGAAAGGTGCATGAATTAGAATTGTTCATTTAGCGAGGAAAGTAAATCGGAACAGGCACATTTTGGCAGGTTATTGTTCAAATTATTTTATCACAGAAGACTGAAATGTACACTGATCTATTTCTCTTATGTGAAAAGATGGTAGAAAATGCCTTGCTAAGGAAACCTGGAGGTGAGGATGTCCTGGAAGAGTACAAGTCAGAAAATACGTTGACGCACAGCACCCGGAGACACCTTGTTAACATTCTGACTAGCCATATGACTGAAATGCATGGGTACGTGTCACGTCGCGGCCTGCTACGCGGTCCAATGCCGCCATCTAGTGGCTATTGGACGCTGGTGGGCCTCCTTCTCCCGCACCTGCACGCAATCTTCTTTGATGATCGTCCCTACATAAGCCGGGGATTTCCTATCAGCCGGCGCGCCAGTTCGGTCGTTACGTCTTCACTGTTAGTATCGGTCCTACCCAGCGTTTCTTGAGTATCTCAGCCTGTTCCCGTAGTGACTCCTCCCTTTCCCTTTTTCTAGTCTTCTCCGGTCGTCGAACCCCTGCCTGCCTGACTACCCGCCTGCCGTCGCTCCCTTGCTTGCCTGCCGGTTCCTGATCCCTGCCTGTCTGACTCTCCTTCTCGGTTCCTGATCCCCGCCTGTCTGACTACCCGCTGGTTCCTGATCCCTGCCTGTCTGACTCTCCTGCCAGTTCCTGATCCCCGCCTGTCTGACTAACCCCGCTGGGTTCCTGATCCCTGCCTGTCTGACTCTCCTGCCGGTTCCTGATCCCTGCCTGTCTGACTCCTCCTGCCGGTTCCCTGATCCCTGCCTGTCTGACTCTCCTTCTGGTTCCTGATCCTCGCCTGTCTGACTCTCCTGCCGGTTCCTGATCCCCGCCTGTCTGACTACCCCGCTGGTTCCTGATCCCTGCTTGTCTGACTACTCGCCTGTCGACTGAATAAACCTCATCCCTTTATTCCGTCTCCGTCTCCCTGTGTCCAGCATTTGGGTCCCCTCGTCTTGCCCCTTGACAGTACGAACTGGCCAAGATGGACCCAGCTGACGCAAGAGGCTTTCCGCCAGTCTTGTCCCGTCAGGGGGATCTCTGACGCAGCACGATAGGACTCTTCAGGAGATTTCTTCTAGCCTGCAGGAATTTTAGCAGTTTTCGTTTCACTCCCGGCGCCCCGTCTCTCTCCGACACCACCACTCCCAGCACCCTCATCCGTTGAACCGTTCATTCCGGCCCCGGAACGCTACGAGGGGGACCCTGGAGAACCTGTCGATCCCTTCCTGCTACAGTGCTCTCTAAGTTTTCCGAGCTCAGCCCCAGACTTACCCCACCGATAAGTCGCGGATTGCTTACCTGATCGGCTCCCTGCGAGGGGAGGCTCTCGCGTGGGCGGCGGCCGTATGGGAACGTGGTGCCGCGGCTTCATGCAACTACTCCGCCTTCACCTGAAGAGATGCGGAGGGTGTTTGAATCATCCGGTCCGGGGAAGAGAGGCTTCCCAGCGTCTTCTGCGCCTTCGCCAGGGATCCCGCAGTGTCGCTTCCTTCGCGGTGGAGTTCCGCACCCTTGCTGCTGAGAGCGGCTGGAACGAGGAGGCTCTACAGGGGGTTTTTCTGGGCGCGCTCTCTGACGAGGTGAAGGACCAGTTGACTTCTCGGGAGGAGGAGGGGTCTAGATCAGCTGATCGCTCTCTCCATTAGAATTGGACAATCGACTACGGGAGCGCCGCAGAGAGAGAGAGGCTCACCGTTCGGTACCCACGCTCTCGTTCGAGTCAGTGGCCAACGCTCGGTCCTCTCCTTCGTCCTCCGCTCCATCTCGCCGTGAGCGGGGCTTCTCTCCTGAGCCCATGCAGATCGGAAGTACACGCGTCTTTCCTCTGAGGAAGAGGAACGCCGGATGCGCCTCCGGAGCCCTGTCTTTACTGTGGTCTGTCAGGCCATCTCCGGTCTGGTTGCCCCGCTCTCTCGGGAAAAGATCGGGCTCGCCAGTAATCCGAGGGATCCTGGCGAGCCGCTCCTGTAACCCCTCGTGTCCGTCCCCTCCTGGGAGGGCGTTCTCCTTGTGGCAGGATCAGACTCTACCGCTCTCTATCCTCCTGGACTCCGGAGCGGATGAGAGTTTTATTGATCGGGAGCTGGTTCTCCGCTTTGGGATTGACACGGTTCCTCTGGATCCTCCTATCGAGACCCAGGCTCTGGACGGGAGGACCCTCACGCGGGTGGAGCGCCGCACCGTTCCGGTCAGACTGCTGGTTTCGGGGAATCATCAGGAGTCCATCTCGCTTTTAGTTATTTCCAGTCCCTCTCTCCCGGTGGTTCTGGGTTCTAGGTACCCCTGGCTCAAGACTCACAACCCCCAGATGGATTGGGGTACCGGTCGAGTGGTGTCTTGGAGTACACACTGTCTGTCCCATTGTTTGCGGTCCGCCCAGTCACCTCGGGCGCCGGAGCTCGTGTCTGCCGCCGTCCCTCCCGACCTGTCCTCCGTTCCGGAGGAGTACCACGACCTTGGGGAGGTGTTCAGTAAGTCCCGCGCTTTGTCCCTGCCCCCCCACCGTCCTTATGATTGCGCCATCGACCTCCTTTCCGGAGCTCCTCTTCCGGGGAGTCGCCTATTTAATCTCTCCCGGCCCGAGCGGGAGTCCATGGAGGAGTATATCGGGGAGTCCCTCTCCGCTGGGATCATCCGCCCTTCCTCTTCGCCGGTTGGAGCGGGGTTCTTCTTTGTGGGGAAGAAGGACGGTTCGCTTCGTCCCTGCATTGACTACCGGGGTCTGAACACTATCACTGTGAAGAACAGGTATCCTTTACCTCTGATTAGTTCTGCCTTCGTTCCCCTCCACGGAGCCGTGGTTTTTTCAAAGCTCGATCTGCGCAACGCATACCACTTGGTCCGCAATCACCGGGAGGGGATGAGAGGGAAGACCGCGTTCAACCACGCCGTTGGGTCATTTCGAGTAAGTATTTAGTTATGACCTTTTGGACTCACACAATGCCCCCGCTGTCTTCCAGTGTCTGGGTAAAACGATGTCCTCCCGGGACATGTTAATACCGCCTGTTGTTTGTTTATATTGACGACATTCTGATTCTTTCTCTAGATCCGTGTGAGGAGCACAGGGTTCACACGTCCGGCAGGTGCTTCAGCGATTGCTGGAGAATCGTCTGTACGTCAAGGCGGAGAAGTGCGACTTCCACGTCTCATCCGTCTCAATTCCTGGGCTACATCATCGGTCAGGGCCAGATCAGGATGGATCCGTCCAAGTTTCAGCGGTGGCCAGAGTGGACCTCCCCTCCGACCCGCAAGAGGTTGCAGCAGTTCCTGGGCTTTTGCTAGATTTTTATAGACGGTTCATCTCGGGCTACAGTCAGGTCGCTGGCACCTCTCACAGCGCTGACCTCTACCAAGAGCCCATTCTCGTGGACGCCTGAGGCGGAGGCCGCATTCCGGGGGCTCAAGAGACGCTTCGTTTCCGCTCCCATCCTCGTCCAGCCCGATCCCGCCCTTCAGTTCGTGGTGGAGGCCGACGCTTCGGACACTGGAGTGGGCGCGGTCCTTCTCCCAGCGCTCTCCCTCCGACCACAAGCTCCACCCCTGTGCCTTTTTTTCTCCCGCCGGGTTGTCCCCGCCGGAGAGGAATTATGATGGTCGGCAACCGCGAGCTCTTGGCATCAAGCTTGCCATTGGAGGATGGCGGCATTGGCTGGAGGGCGCGGCCCCTTCCCTTTTATTGTCTGGCACAACCACC
>OLKM01001227.1:125000-158581 GCA_900291075.1 Melanogrammus aeglefinus | reverse complement strand
TTTACGAATGACGCAAATGTATTTATTTTTTTTCACAACAGAGTGTTTTACCCTGAGCGGCCTCTAGCCCATCACTTATAGCGATTCTCTAAAACTTCCAGCTATCTCCTTTGTACCTGGGATAGAATACACGAGTAACACACAGAGCGGGAGACGGCAAAAAATACTAAGGGTTAGGGGTGGGAAAGACACAAGCCACACTCAGAAATCCACGTGTATGGAAAAGTCCCAACACCAGGCGCACAAAGTCCACGAAACCGGCATGTCACTGTACGAGTCGAAGCTTGCTGCCAAAACGCAAACAGTACAACAATGAGGTGATAAACACCGTCCCCACACTGTTACTCTGCACAATGACAATACACAACACGTTTGGTTTGTTGTGCCACGTACGTTAAAAATGTCATGGGTGTTTTCCAGAACACAGAACACAGTTCATTACATTGTCCTCAATCCGCAAATATTTGGAGGTCTTGTATTTAAATATCCTCTGTTGATGCAACGTGTGTAGTAAGAAAGTAACTAATATAATCACTAAGGCATGTGTATAGTCAATAAGTGTCTCCTTTCACCAAGAGATGGCTCCTTTCCTCTCTCCTGTTGAAAGGCGTATGTTAGTTTAGATTTCATTAACCTGAGAACAAGAAGTCTGAAACTGGGGCCATGTCATACCCTGACTTTTATGGTGTAAGATCCCATTTTTAGTGTTCTTTGAAAATCATGTCGTACTAAGCTCATTTGATTGGCTGCAAAGTCAGGTTGAACGCAACAACGGCCCTCAACAACAGACCTTCGACCTAAGAGCTAAGTGCATGTTTCCGGCTGTACACTTCCTCCATAGTGTGATCTGATGCAATAACTTGGCCCCCCCCGAGTGGCTTGGCTTCACACGACCAATCCAACAAACAGTCTCCACATTGGTCACTCTCCTCACCTTTGTTTTCTAAACAAAAGCCCTACAAATCTGATGAAACTATAGAATCACATGCACCTATTGTCTCTCCCTCCTAGAAGATGTTTGGATGATTGGGTGTCTTCCTATGTCATGCTGCTTCAATTCATAAGTTGTCTATAATGAACGTCATTTGAACGCAGCGAGGCCATGCATATAGCAGAGCTGTGCAAATACAATCGCCATTACTTAATTATTACAGAAACGGTCCGACTTGCATAAGCAATCAATAATCAGTAACGATCAATCACTGGTCAGCAAGAGGAAAGAAGAGCGTGTCCGGCATTAAACAGTCCCTACCCACCGTGCCGGAATAGACGGCCAAGTCCACTTGTTGGAACGCTGGTGTAGGTGGGGTGACCCGCAGCCGCTTCACGCTGGCCTGGAGCTGCACTGACGCTCGAACCGTCGCACAACTGCATTGCTCACCGTGTACCATGCTGGTCAGGGACACAAACGCCCCCGAGAATGGCCAATGATACATCTTTAGTTACCTTTGCATCACTATACCAGGCCAGACTTCATTCAAAAATATAGTTTGTGTGATTTTGTGTTTGTTGTGGCGCACACAACGCACACCAACGCGACACACACACACACACACGAACACACTACGCTAGCTCTCATAGTAATAAGCTCCTGGGTTGACCGGGTTGAAGAGGTAGGCCATTCCTCTCCTCTATGCGCGTATTATCTCAGGCCACACAGAGTTGACAGGAAATCGTAGCCGGGCACCATGTCGGCTCTGTCGCTGAGGAGTGAGAGAAACACCTTGTATTTAAAACCGATGCGCGCTAGCAATCTGAAAGCCTTACAACAATGTGATTTCTGTGACTACGTCGATGCCACAACAGTATGAGAACAAGATCTTGGGGAGTTTAACAAGAAAACCAAGAGAAACAAGGTCCAGATGAAAGAGGGCCAAATCAGATCAAAACACATGCACACGTGTTGGCACGGCAGTTACCACTATTGGTATGCACCAAGCCCTAAGGAAGGTAATTTGAAATGATAAGTAGCTCTAATGCAATGTTTACCAAAGAATAAGGTGATTCTATGTGTATTTTTTCTAACATTGTTATTATCTTAATTGTTTAAGCATTTCCCAAGGACCACCAGCTGTGTCGCTGTGCTGGTCCACAAACAACCACTGCTGGAACCAAACACTACTACTGCCACGTCCACAGATCACTGCTGTTGACCAACAGGCGTGGAAGACTTTGTGCTCCACTGCATCAGGTAGCTGGGAGACGGCCCCTCCCGTTCACCTCCCGGAGCAGTCTACAGTGGTGAGGGACAAACTCCAGCAGTCTGGAGTACATCAGCTGCAGACCGTTTGGGTTTGCCTTCACCAGGTCTTCCACGATCACCTGGAGGGCAGGAGAGCAATGGGATGGACAGAGCAGGGGGTCAGGGAAAGGATTTTGGCAGCAATATTGTGTAGAAAATATTAGTGTGCTTGCGTGCCAGGACTGGCAAAGAAAATCATAAGCAAAACACATTTATAACTTGACGTAAGAAGAAGGGTTGTAATGTCACATCAAATCAGTAAAAGTAAAGCATTCTGTTTGGGGGAAACATCCTTCAATGCCTTGGGCTTGTCATCAAAAGTTAAGTGTAGTGTGAATGCTCCAGTGTGTCTTGAGTGATTGACTCACCTGGGTCCATGTAGGGTTTCACCAGCACCCTGTCCCACCAAGGGCCTCGGCGTCTCGCGTCTTGTCTATGGTGGCGTAGGTCCGCAGGCAGTGACGCACCATCTCAAGGTTTGGCCGTCTGCCAGCCCCTGGATCAGCACGTCCTCCAGGACTGCTCGCAGCCATCGAGGTGATGCCCGCGATGCGCTGGCACGGGCAAGGAGAGATCGGTATTCCGTTTTAATAACCAGGCATCTGTCTGGGACAGTCAACCCCTGAATCACTAAATCAATTCATAATGTAAGGGGGAAGGGGGTTAAATGGTTCAATGGGATTTGCAATATTTGCACAGCAGGAGGCAAGACACCACCTATATTTTAATGTTTAAAAGAATGTGGATGCATGGAATATGCTAATGTTGCACACCAGGATGTACAACATTGATTCCAAAGGGAGGAGAATGAAAATAATATCTTTGTCAAATGACAAAATGGATGGCTGGTGGAATGCAAGGCTATTTGGGGGATCACTCATGCCTTCAGATGACTTACAGGTCTTATTTTGTCCAGCAGGGGCAAGCCTTTGCTCTGTATTGCATGGAACTGGAGCTGGTTAAACTCTGTAGCTATTCTTTCAAGGATCTGACCTGCGAGTAGAGGACTTTGGAGAGACACACACACACACACACACACACACAGTAATGTATGTACACCAATGATCACACCAAAGAATGTATAATATGCATTATTGGTAATTATCCAAGCACCAATGTCCTTGTTCAGTACAGCTAGCAATTGATGATGAGGATGTTATTGATAATGTACAAAAGAAAAGGACATTATAAGTGAGTAGGGGTTAGGTATCTTGCTCAAGAACCCCTATAGTGTGGTCATTTGTGGTTCTGAACCTAGAACCATTTGGCAGGGACACACAGTAACAGTATTCCTGCCCCTGTCTGTGCGCATGTGTGTGTGTATCTTGGTCAGCCCTACCTGCTGCTCTCCAAGGAGCTGGAATCCTTGGTGTTCTGTGTGTGCAGAATCTTCTCAATCTTCTCCACTGAGCGCACCACCTGGATCAGCCTCAGCACGCACACCTTGTGGCCACACGAAACATATTTAATGGCAATGACAAAGATATCCCCATGTTAATTACAACGGGAGTCATTTGTTATATACAAGCAATACGAGTGATTGATGCATTTATACACTTATAGACTCCAGTAATGGGGGCTCTTGTCGATTTGTGCTCGATCGATGTTGTTATTTTAGGGTCAGACGGCATCACACTACGCTGGCTACATGGCCATCAAATTACTCTCAAGATTACAATATTTTCTTTAACAAACTAAAAATCAACCTGTCCATCTCAACTGGTCATTAAAAAATGGGAGTCGAGAGAGCAGGTGAAGCAAGGTTATCAAACAATACTTACTTACTAATCTCAATACACACTAAAAGGGTTTGATTAATGATAGCTGATTATTGCTGTTTTACCTTTTTTTTCTGCAGGTCCTCTTGTTTTGCCAGATGGCCGTCAATGTCCTCAATCACCCCACTCACACAGGAACGAAGGCTCTACAATAACACACATCGACCAGCATTAGTTGACACGCCTCCCAGAAACACACATGCACACACACAAGTGTACTGAAAGAAGAGATGTGTGACACAAGCACAATACGCACCATCACTTCTCTTCTCGTAACTGTCCCAGGGGGACAGAGAGCTGATTCAAGGCTTTGTCCATTCCAACCTTTCAAAAGATTAGACACACAGATAGTGAGACGTGAAATGTGATAAGAGAAAGGTGTGGAGGGAAGGGTGTTAGCACTCACCAAGGTTGGTGGAAAGTTGACAAAGTCTGCATAGTCTTTGTTGATGAGCTCCACCATAGCGGTCTTTAGTAACTTGTAGTACATCTCCAGATCCTCTCGCATCTCTTCCAGCTGAACTTGCTTGCGACAATCAGCCACGAACTGATCCACGTCAAAGTCATCCTGAGAGCAGAATGAGTGAGAGAGGGAGGGAGCGTCAGGGAGCGATATTGTACACATTCGTCAAGGGAAGACAGGTAGGTTGGAGAGGGAAGACAGCCTCTTCAGTATGAGCATGCACCCTGAGAGTCATCAACACAATATGAAAACGTTCCCAACCGTTAACCATTTGATGGCTACTGGTTTTACTGGTCGAGGGTCGTCGTTGCACAGACTCGACAAGTCTTTGACGTTAGTCAAATATCGACATACATATTCAGCTATGATTACAATTAACTAGAACAGTATTTACTTGATCCAGGAGACATAAATGCTGACAATGACCAGAATAACGAGGAAGACTTGACTGACAGGTTGGCCTCTATACCCAGCCGAATACAACATGTATCTACAACATCGCTTTACAGGTGACTTACTTTCATAAAAACGTCCTTGTCGAAGCACAGAGAATCGGGGGCCTTCGGTAAATTCATGTTAGGATTTGTAACGTCTTACTTAAAAGGAAAAAATGACTTTGCCTAGCTAGATGTGAGAAAATTGAGACGCTTCCGCAAACATGGCAAGAGTACCACCGAGGAAGAGACGAGGAGGTCGTCAGAGCAACGGTGACGCTCTGCGCCCTCTATTGGTCACACGGGGTATGGGGGCATCGTTGCCAGCTTGGGCGGGAAATCTGTCTCAAATCCCAATCTGGCAACACTGTATGCGGGGACTGTTTTCAACTCTCTTTACAAGTATGCCTCCCTTACATCTTAATACTAATTCAGCATTAAGATAGAAATAAGCCCTCAGTACGCAGGAATACCGGTTAGTATACCTCAATCGCCTAAGAAAATAAAGTGTAGTGAAGGTGGATCATGGAAACTGTAGGCCTATCTCAGTTGTAACCAAGAAGCCCATCCACGGATGGATAAAACGATGAGGAAACTAATGAAGGGGGAAAGCAGGGAGGTGGAAGGGCATCACCCTTCATGGTAAAATTACTGTAGAATTAACCCCAGGCTCATTTTATAATCCCAGATCAATAATAATTTGATGTATAGTGACTACAGCCAATAATGTTATCAAGGACTTTGATTTGATTCTCGGAGGCAGCTTTATAACCTGACATCTGTTTGGAAACCCCACCTAATTGGACGTTGCAACAGGGCGTTCAAAGTCAGCTGATCCGTCCGCAGCCAGTCGCCTTATCACCAGGACGCTCTCAGTACTGCTCGGTAGACCCAGATCCCTGGTGGTCTCCTAACCCGGATGCTGCTGCGGACTCCGGGAGGCTATAACTAACAATAATTGCATCGCTGCGCGGCGGTGTAGCGTACCGTCAGTCACGACAGGGGCTGATACCATTTCAGTACCCTTCAGGAGAGGACAGCTCCCCCACGTTCACGAGCCGTTACCGGGCTAGAGAGGATCTGTGGTGGAGGACCGGAGGAGGATCATTCATTCGCAGTGGGAGCGTGAGGTTGTGCAGTGTGTGTACTAGGGTGTAGTCTTTCTATAGACAACACACCAAATCAATTAATTGCGATCGCGAGCAGTACTCGTATGCAGTTTAACGCGAAAGAAAATTGTGGGTGAGTAAAATAAATCTACCGAGAGGGGTAACGAGAGACAGAGGGAGGCGAGCATCATAAGAGAGAGAGAGATGGCGGAGTGCGGGCGGAAGGCGCTGTCTCTCCTGGAAGCGGCCCGCTCGCGGTACGAGAGCCTGCAGATCTCCGACGACGTGTTCGGGGAGTCGGGGGACGACAGCAGCGACAACCCCTTCTACAGCACCTCTGGAGACTCCAACTCGGACTCCAACTACATCTCCGAGGCGGGAGAGGAGCACCACAACCACCGGGCGCCGCACGGCGACAATGACAGCGGCCACGGCGTGCATGGCAGCGGGGGGGGACGCGGCGGGGGGGCCGGTCCCCCCGGCTCGGTGTCCCGGAGCCAGGCGGAACAGGACGGGTGGACGGAGACCCTCCAGGATGTCACGATGCCGCCGTACAAAGACACATATGGTGAGCCACGGTGCCCGGCATGCTACATTTCGCGTGGCTTATGTGTAGTGTGCAGGGGGACATGGTTGTTAGGTGTGAGGCGAGGGGGATGTAGGGGTTTCTAGTCGTGGCTGTATTCAGGTCATTCACTGTGGTTCTGATTCGGGTACCAAACCATCCGGCCAACATACAAAAGGCTATTGCTGTACTACAACAGAACCCTTGTTCTATCTCTCTTATTCACTCTCATTCTCTCTCTCTCTCTCTTCTCTCTCTCTCTCTCTCTCTCTCTCTCTCTCTCTCTCTCTCTCTCTCTCTCTCTCTCTCTCTCTCTCTCTCTCTCTCTCTCTCTCTCTCTCTCCTCTCTCTCTCTCTCTCTCTCTCTCTCTCTCTCTCCTCTCTCTCCTCATTTTTAATGGCAGTGATTCAAAGGCAATACTAAATGTCTTTCCTTTGATTTCCAGCCCCTTGACTGCTCAGGGACGAGCGTGTGCACGCGTGCGTGTGTCGCATGGCTCCTACGGGGCGCATGCAGGTTGACATGCTGTTTCATTTCGACAAACAGCAGGGCGTCTGTCTCCATCACTCCCCAACACACAGACCCATGACCCGTAGCACACATACATGCACACGTTCACACACTCGCTCACAAACTGTCTTTCACGTACGCCTAAAGCACTCACTCATTATCACAAGTGCTGTAAGTGTTCACAAGTGTTCTGTGTTTGTTTCAAACCTCGCCCATGATAGCCTGAGACATTGTGGCAAATGCGTCCAGATATGTCTGCTACGCCCTGTGGCCACGTGCGGTGTACGGTGCAGTCATTCATCGTGTCGTGCAGTCAATCATTAGCCTGACGGAGGCTGGGCGGCTGGGGATGTGTCTATTAGCTAATCGCTATCAGTCCATATTCCCTCAGGTGTCAGGATGTCCACCTATCATCCTCCTGTTGGATCCCTGTCACTACTCCACTTTCATATGCTGTCTGTCTGTCTGTCTGTCTGTCTGTCTGTCTGTCTGTCTGTCTGTCTGTCTGTCTGTCTGTCTGTCTGTCTGTCTGTCTGTCTGTCTGTCTGTCTGTCTGTCTCTCTCTCTCTCTCTCTCTCTCTCTCTCTCTCTCTCTCTCTCTCTCTCTCTCTCTCTCTCTCTCTCTCTCTCTCTCTCTCTCTCTCTCTCTCTCTCTCTCTCTCTCTCTCTCTCTCTACCTCCTCCCCTACCTCTCTCACTTTCTCTTTCTCTCTCTCTCTTGTCTCTTTCTCTCTCTCTCTCCCTTTCTCTCTCTCTACCTCTCTCTCTATGTCCCTTCTGGCTTTGTTTGGTATGGGTTTGTGTCGTTATAAAAGCCAGATAGTATTTCAAAGGCTGTGCTTGGACGGGAATTACTCTCTCAGTATGGGACAGATGTGATTGTGGAAGAGAGGGGTGGGAGTAGGGGAGGGGGGGGGGGGGGGTTGGGGGATGGAAGGGAGGTTACTGCTTTGGCCAATCACATGGGACTGATGCCCTGGTGCACTCTGGGAGGTGAGCCTGCCATCTGGTAGTAGAGAGACAACCCACACACGCACAGACACACACACATACACAGATGTACACATGCATGTACAAGTCATTGCTTCACGTATCAGCTGTAGTCAGTTACTTGGAAGACACATCTGAAAGAGAATCATTTGAAAATGCAATTAACCATTGCGCTGCTTATTCTCATTGCTTCCTGTCCAGTTACTATATTATATTATAATCATCTTTCCCCGGAACAGAGCGACTTTCAGGACTATATTAGCTGTTCTTTTAGCACACCATGTATTGACCTACAAATTATATTGCATCTGTGTGTCTGCTGGGGGAACAACATGTTGAGTGGGAGGGGCTGACACACCGGCTGCAGTCTTTATGCCAACAGGAGCTACAGAAGCCTTCGGAAGACACGTTGGTGCTGATGGAATAGAAGAGAACAGAATGGTGGTCAACCAAGATGGAAATTGTGATAAGAGACACTAGTACAGGATGTTCTCTATGTCGGAACACCACCTTTATACTATTATTATTGTATTTAAAGATTCTCTCTGTTCCCTTGGTGTGTGTGTTTGTTCGTGTACATTTGTGTGTTAGTGTGTAGAGGGTATCTATGAAAGGCGTGTTTGTTCAGCAGGTTTGTCTGGCCCAGGTGGGTGGTGCTCAGCAATGCGACAGGGTGGAGATAGGGCTGGAGGGTGTGTGTGTGTGTGTGTGTGTGTGTGTGTGTGTGTGTGTGTGTGTGTGTGTGTGTGTGTGTGTGTGTGTGTGTGTGTGTGTGTGTGTGTGTGTGTGTGTGTGTGTGTGTGTGTGTGTGTGGTATATCATGCTTCATAACCAAGTGGACATATATTCTGTTCATAAGTGGAAGAGAGAGAGAGGGGCAGAGCTACAACCTGCCACGAATATTTCCTGAGCCGGTCACAGGATGAAAACTGGTTTGAACCAGACAAGGTTCCACTTAGTTAGTGCACCCACTTGCCCTGCTTCATTGCATGTCTGTGTGTCATTTTGGGTTTCTGTCTTAGTGTCTACCTGTCTGGTCCTGTGCCTGTCTGTAGATGTGCTTGTCTATTCCGCCTGCTTGTCTCTCTGTCTCCTGGTGGTGAGGCTGACAGACTGGATTTGCAGGATGGATGTGCCAGAGCAGTCTTTGGGGGATTGCGTTTGTCTCTGCCCGTATAACATCAGGCTTCATCTGAATGGAACAAAGCCCTTCTCAGTGTCCCGCCATACAATACAAAAACAAGGATACAGACTTCTAACCTAGGGCTGTGGCCCCTTCGAAGAAAGAGACAACATAGAAGTTGTGCTAATGCAATAGTTTTATCATGCATTATAGGTTTGACACAGATGTCGAGATCTTACTCAGTGTCATTTCTCACAATGCCATGACTAGCTGGCCTGGTAGAAGTCAAGGCTTCCGTAGCATATTCCCACATCTATGTCTGATCATATACCGTTCATATGATGATGTAAAGGCCCCATGCCGGGTTTATAGATTTTACTGAGTGGTTACTGAGTGTGTTTTTACTGATACTTTCCATCAGTCTGTCAGTCTGTCTCTGATACTCGCCTCTGGTCGGCCTCTGTAAATTGGACAGTCAATACTGTCTCTGGGATTTTCGGTTCTCTACCAATATGTTAGTGGGGTAAGACAATTACCAGTAGACCAAATGTGCACGCAGACATAGACACACACACACACACACACACACACACACACACACACACACACACACACACACACACACACACACACACACACACACACACACACACACACACACACACACACACACACACACACACACACACACACACACACAGAAATGTCTGCTTATCAGTTACAATAACAATAAGGCGGCATTAGCGCCCAATTTCAATATCACAAGAAAAATATGTTACCGTTACCGTAATACTTCCCAAAATCATGGGATGGTTGTGTATGGACCACATGCTGACCTGACACAAATATGACCTCACACAAAGACCTTGTTACTGCACATCAAAACGTCCTGTAGCATATAGTCTTTAACAGGCCTTGGTTTTTGCTCAGGTGGAAAAATGAACTCAAAATCGAATTTGATGTCACCAAAGTGCATGTGTGGTCTGTGTTGAGAGGTAATCCACTCTAAATACAAATAATCTCTGATTGCTGAAGCCTGACTGTCAAAATCCCACTAAAAAGCTGTGGTAGACAGCACACAAATACACCAAAACCAGCCAGTCTTCGAGGTTACACTCTGCTAATAGATTTGGCCCATGAATTAATATTGGTTAACGTCACTAAGTTGAAGAGCAGACAATTAATCTGCCTGTTGAAACATAGCCATGATTCTGCACCCGGTGAATCTCTCTGAGTCATTTGACCCTTCTCGTCTGAGTTCAAGCGTTTCTAAATAGGATCTGGAAAATAACATAGAAGCTGTACATTCATTCAAATCATTTTGGAAGAAGAAATAACAATGTAATTAATGTTACTTAGAGTTGCGATTCAGGGAATGATTGGACGAGTTGGGTAGAGATGCAGTGTGTGGGGCCTCTTTGGGTCTGTCTCTGTCTACCTTGGTTTATTCATTTGTATTCTATCTACGGAGAGCTAGCTTCGTCTATGTAAGTCATGCTGCGTTTTCTATGGAGTTGCCAGGTCTAATGGAATGCAAATGAATGGATTTTGAGTCGTGACATGGGGCTATTTCTGCCGCCTGGGCTACAGGGACGCTCTGCTCTGCCAACATCTCTGCCAGCTTTCTTTCTTCTCATTGTTCCTTTTCTCTTTACTCTGGATATATGGATGGATAGATAAGAGAGAGCTGAGAGAGAGAGAGAGAGAGAGAGAGAGAGAGAGAGAGAGAGAGAGAGAGAGAGAGAGAGAGAGAGAGAAGAGAGAGAGAGAGAGAGAGAGAGAGAGAGAGAGAGAGAGCAGGAGAGAGAGAGAGAGAGAGAGAGAGAGAGAGAGAGAGAGAGAGAGAGAGAGAGAGCTATGGCATATGTATTTATCAATATATGTATATCTATTGATATAAGAGAGAGCTATGGAATATGTCTATATACAGTACGTATATATAGATGGATGGATGGATGGATGGATGGATAGATAGATAGATAGATGTACACAGGGAGTAAACCCCATCCAACTCCAGCCTTTGAAATACTATCCGTTTTTTATAGACGACACAAACCCACACCAAACAAAAGCCCAGAAGGACATAGAGAGAGAGAGAGAGAGAGAGAGAGAGAGAGAGAGAGAGAGAGAGAGAGAGAGAGAGAGAGAGAGAGAGAGAGAGAGAGAGAGAGAGAGAGAGAGAGAGAGAGAGAGAGAGAGAGAGAGAGAGAGAGAGAGGAGAGAGAGAGAGAGAGAGAGAGAGAGAGAGAGAGAGAGAGAGAGAGAGAGAGAGAGAGAGAGAGAGAGAGAGAGAGAGAGAGAGAGAGCGAGAGAGAGAGAGAGAGAGTTTGCTAGACATGGATGAAAGGACAGAGATAGAAAGAGTGAGCGAGAGCTACCTAGTTCTGCACACATTCTGTTTATGAGCTAATGAGATCATGGATGAGTGTCATGGTTAATTAAGCAGAGCTGTTTCGCTCTTAAGCGGAGCTGTTTCTCAATTGAAAACGACAAAATAATTGTGTTATTTTGCTTTAATGTGTGTGTGGGTTTCAGAATAAGACCTAAAAAAGAATGCAGTAGCAGTTTTTTTATTTTTTTATGGAAGAAGAAATAAAATGATTATTAACTTGATTATTAATGATTATTAATAAGACATGATTCGGGGAATGAAGAAATGAGTATGAGGTTGGAGAGGCCCAGGGAGGTGGACGAAAGGGCTCCGTTATTCCTGCTACCACCGAAGAATTATGATGGTCTTCATTTCTCAACGTCACAAGTATCGAGTGCCTCTGTCTGTGCTGAATGACAGGCTCCAGTGTTGAGCTAGCCGTCTGCATGTGTTGTGGCTCACCCAGACCAAAAGGGAGTTTTCTGGCAGCCAAAATGCCTAAGCAGCAGGCTATGATAGGTTCCCCCAGCCTGGAGATGACGAAGTGCTGTGGTGACTTGGATGTCACTGTGGTGGATGTCACTCTGTATAATGTTTGTTACCACTGCCACGGGCTCTGGAGGCAGACACACCACAACATAGCCTTTGACAGGATGTTTGTAAAAAAAAAAGAAGAAGAAAAAAGTGGTATCTCTGATATGAAGACGTGTGTATGTCTAAGGTATTATCTTAGGTATTACCTTGCATCTGTCCCAACCTTTCGTTAAAAAAATCTAGTTTTAGCATTGGAAATTGCGATCATGGCAACAGCTTTTGTAATTCTATCAAAGATCAGCTGTCCTTCAGCCCACGCAGCCTTCTGTCAAACACACAAGCACATTTCACAGTGACTAATGTCTGTTAGAAAGGGACATCTGTGCGTGAGGAGAAATGGAGAGAGAAACTGATGCCAAAACCAAACCCAATAAAAAAGTCTGTAAGATTTAGCATGTATTTGCCTCTCTTATGTTACATCCTGACTTTGCTTCTCATTCATTATTCTCTCTCTCCGTCTCTCCATATCTCTCTCTCTCTCTCTCTCTCTCTCTCTCTTCTCTCTCTCTCTCTCTCTCTCTCTCTCTCTCTCTCTCTCTCTCTCTCTCTCTCTCTCTCTCTCTCTCTCTCTCTCTCTCTCTCTCTCTCTCTCTCTCTCTCTCTCTCTCTCTCTCTCTCTCTCCCTCTCCCTCTCCCTCTCCCTCTCCCTCTCCCTCTCCCTCTCCCTCTCCCTCTCCCTCTCCTCTCCCTCTCCCTCTCCCTCTCCCTCTCTCTCTCTCCAGGTCCAGCCCAGAAGATGTCTGTCGACTCCACAGCCCTGGACTTCTTCCAGCTCTTCGTCCCCGACAACTGCATCCAGAACATGGTCACCCAGACCAACATGTACGCCAAGAAGTTCCAGGAGCGCTTTGGCTCTGAGGAGGGCTGGCGCCCGGTCACGGCCCAGGAGATGAAGGCCTTCCTAGGCTTCGTGGTGTCCACCAGCGTGCACCGCTGTGAGTCGGTGCTCAGCATCTGGAGCGCCGGCTTCTTCAGCAACCGCAGCATCGCCCTCAAGATGAGCCAGGTGCGCTTCGAGAAGATCCTCAAGTACTTCCACATTGTGGCGTTCCGCCCGTCCCAGGGCTGCAACCAGGGCCTCTACAAGATCCAGCCCTTCCTGGACTCCCTGCAGCAATCCTTCAGCCACACCTTCAGACCCTCACAGACACAGGTGAGTGAAGGTCCCTCAAAGTCACAGCCTATTGGCTGTCCACTATGTCGTCATTCTGCAGAGGCTTTTATCAGGAGGGAGTCCCAACGAAGTCAGATACGTGTAATAAAGGAGCAAGTATAGGGGGTTAGGGCTCGTGGATGCATGCAAGACATGAGGACTCGTCCTATTGTTTTCGAACAGCCCAAGCCACTACACTATGTTAGCCTGAAACAAATTTACACATTCATCCTAGTATGCTTTCTACAAACCACGGATTACATTTTAATAATGGGGTTTGCTTTCAGGTTATTGTTTTCTTGACATTGAGTTTCATAATGGTTGCTGGGTTTGTTAGGTTTTGTTGTTGTTCAACCGTGGCAGAGAGGCAAGTAAGTGCATTCGCTGTACAAATAAGTATGGCCGATGGGTTTTCACAGTTATCAAGCAAGTGTTTGGTAATTATGAAGAATGCGTGTGGTGCTGTTTTGACTAACTCGATTTATGGCTACAGAGAGCATCGGTGTTGTCTCAATAAATAATCCAAACGCGTGTCAATGCTAAATGCTACTGGCTGGTAACACAACATAAGTAGATATATTTTTTGTACATACTTATATGTAATACTAATGTAGTAATACAGTGTGTATATATATATATTATTTATATATTATTTACACTGTAGTGAAGGAATGAGGGCATCCAAGTGATATTAGATGTGTGTGTGTGTGTGTGTGTGTGTGTGTGTGTGTGTGTGTGTGTGTGTGTGTGTGTGTGTGTGTGTGTGTGTGTGTGTGTGTGTGTGTGTGGTGTGTGTTGTGCGTGTGTGTGTGTGTGTGTGTGTGTGTGTGTGTGTGTGTGTGTGTGTGTTTGAGAGTGTACAAGCATGCATGAATGCATGTGTGCGTGCACACGGGAGTGTGTGTTGATCTGTTTGTTAGCATGTGTGCGTGTGTCTGTATGTGTGTGTGTGTGTGTGTGTGTGTGTGTGTGTGTGTGTGTGTGTGTGTGTGTGTGTGTGTGTGTGTGTGTGTGTGTGTGTGTGTGTGTGTGTGTGTGTGTGTGTGTGTGTTTGGGTGTGTGTGTGTGTGTGGTGTGTGTGTTGTGTGTGTGTGTGTGTGTGTGTGTGTGTGTGTTGTGTGTGTGTGTGTGTGTGTGTGTGTGTGTGTGTGTGTGTGTGTGTGTGTGTGTGTGTGTGTGTGTGTGTGTGTGTGTGTGTGTGTGTGTGTGTGTGTGTGTGTGTGTGTGTGTGTGTGTGTGTGTGTGTGTGTGTGTGTGTGTGTGTGTGTCTGTCTGTGTGGGTGTACAACGTGTGTGTGTATGTGTGTGTGTATGTGTGTGTGTGTGTGTGTGTGTGTGTGTGTGTGTGTGTTGTGGGTCGCGTGTGTGCTGTGTGTGTGTGCGTGCGTGTGTGTGTGTGTGTGTGTGTGTGTGTGTGTGTATGTGTGTCTGTCTGTGTGGGTGTCCAACGTGTGTTTGTGTATGTGTGTGTGTATGTGTGTGTGTGTGTGTGTGCTGTGTGTGTGTGTGTGTGTGTGTGTGTGTGTGTTGTGTGTGTGTGTGTGTGTGTGGTGTGGTGCTGTGCGTGTGTGTGTGTGTGTGTGTGTGTGTGTGTGTGTGTGTGTGTGTGTGTGTGTGTGTTGTGTGTGTGTGTGTGTGTGTGTGTGTGTGTGTGTGTGTGTGTGTGTGTGTGTGTGTGTGTGTGTGTGTGTGTGTGTGTGTGTGTGTCGCGCGTGTGTGTGTGTGTGTGTCTGTTTCATTGACAGTATGTGAGTATCTAGGCCAGTCTGTCTCTGGTGCTGGGTTTGGGTGCCAGGGACAGAGAGCAGGTCCAGAATGCCAAAGACCCCCTAGTGAGAACACACACAGAACACGCTGATGAATTACATATGTTTTAGTACATATATAGATTAGCCTTTTTTCTTACTTTTTACATATTTTACTCATACCTCAATGATTTTATCGCACTCATATCCAATGCATTCAATCCATTTTTATACTCAAACTCAAATATTTGATAAAGGATACATGTAAAAATCTATTCATCACGTTAATATCTATTGCGTCATATTCTCCTTTTCACTACGGTTTTTATTGGCCAACAACGCAGCCATGGTAAAGCAAGCGCCACAGCGGAGTGGAACAAGTCCGGACTAAAGCTTGTTTTTCCAGTTGGTTAGCTATCATTGGGTTTAATTGTCCAGCAGATGTCAACCCAGGTCCTGTTAGGATGCGTAAAAGGTTCACGGTAATATAACTCTTCATTATATCCATAACGCGATCCAATCATGTATTATCCTGGCCTCACTACCATACGTCAATAAAATGGGCCCGAGTATTCAACAAACGGAACAAACTGAGCCCCCGCTGAAGACGGGGAGTAAATGGAGGAGGCAGGATGGATGTAGTCAGTATGTAAAGAGTATGCGATGATGAATGGGATGTATGCTCTCCAACATCTGCTCGCCTGACAGGGAAAGTATGTATCTGATATATGGTTGTGATTGCACATGTATCTGATGCTACTTCCATGTTCATATTATGGTTTTGTTTGCACCCGGGGTAGTGATGTTTGGAAAGGGAAATGAGAGGAAGTGGTGGGGGCGACAGAGGGGTGCAGACATTGATCTGAAATCCATACTATGCATGTGTCTGTGGGTTTGGGTGTTATTTTGTTGCATAGGGGAGTGGTCAGGGTGAGGGCAGATTTGTCTTTTTTTTAGCGTGTCTCTGCGTTGCTTTATGCACGTCTATATGTTAGTCTGTATGTGGGTCTTCATCTATGGTTGCTTTTAGCGTTCATATGTCTGTCTATGCGTGTGTATGTCCGTCTACATGTGCGTCTATCTGCTTGTCTTTACATGTGTCATGTGTGTGTCTCTATGTGTTTCTATATTTCTGTGCGTGTGTCTTTACAAATGTGTGTGTTTATACGGACAAGTAAGAAAAACAGTGAGCGGCTTGTTTGGTAGATGTGAATGTCACATATTTAATGTATGCATGTTGAGTAATATATACAGTATAAAATATATAAAATATAAGTGCACACACTGCAAACCATGGTTTTGGTCAGAATTCTTAAGACATAGAAACCTGCATAAAAATAAGCAGAGGTCACAGCAACGGTAATATTGTGGAGTGTGTGTGGCTGGTTCATGCAGCCTCACCTGGCCCGAGTCAGTCTGATTGGACTCTGATTGGGGAGGCGGCACACCTGTTGCACACTGAGTAATCAGTGTGCAACAGGTTAAACCAGCCATCAGCACACACACTCAGGGGCTGTTTACAAAAGTGAAGGCTGCAGCCTTGCTAGAACACTTCCTTGCTAGTCGCATCCTATGGAAATGAGGCCAAAGTGCTGCCTAGTGTTTGTAGCGTTCAGAGTTTGGAAGGACTTGCTAGTGTGGAAGCGCTTCCACTTTTTAATATTGCTCAAGTGTTAAATATTTTCATATTTTAATTGTTTGAATTGTTATTGGCGACAGTACTTAGTATAAACACCACCTACTTACATATTAAAACAAATCAATCCATGCAAAATATAGGCTATTATCACGTTGCAAAAACGTTTGAAAGAAATCACACAGGTTATTATTTTGCATTTACATGATTAATCTATAAAAAGCAATACGGCAGAAAATATTTCTGAAACGTTCAAATAACTTCACTTGTGTAAAGCAATGTGTATTGCTTTCTATACGCAATTTTTTAATATCCCGCCCAGCATGTGAACGCAAAGGATTGTGTATATTTTGGCTCGTTGAGGATCCATCACAGCATCCTTGAAAAAATCTCGGAATTCTCAAAAATAAAGGACGCACAAAGGGCCCGAATTTCCGAGTGTTTTGAACATTGGAACTGTGTCGGCATTCTATGACGTAGCATCCTTAAAAGGGCAGCCGTTGAGCATGCTTCAGTCACATTGGGAAACAGCTAGGGACATCTCCTGCATTTTCTGCATGTCATCATACTCTGCAACTTTAAGATAAACCTGCTTTCAACAGCACAAGCCTTCGTGTGGAGGAGCCCAGTTAAATACGCCGAGGTGGCATGTAGCATGCACCCTACAGGGTGTTAAGACCCTCTAGTCTTGGGGATAGAGGAGGTACATAAAACAAACCCAAATAGTACAGACACAGGGTTTCACAAGAAAACAAAGGGTTTATTGCAACCAACTACATATCAGGCTTGAAATAGGTCAGGGCAGCTATATATCATCAAAGCCTTGGCCAAAATAATATTTAAAATCAAAATGGCCTCTTCTAGTTCAAAGAAATACAATGGGTAAGCCTAGCTCCCTAGCTCATCAGAAACAGGAAGTAAATGGGGCACCAAATGAAAGGCCACTAACCCCTACCAGCTTCAGACAGGCTGGGCCAATGCTGGAACAAACCTTTCACACATAAGGCCAAAATATGGCAACCAGTTGAAATATCTAATGAATCAGAACAATTGACCAAGGGCCACAGCGGCGATAAACCACACAAAAAACAGCCAACAGGCAGGAACACAAGAGCCCCTGTGTAATAATGCACAAGATTGATGGAGCATCAGCGAGGCCGCATGCAGGCAGAACAGACGAGGCCTTTCAGCAGACGGCTTGGCCCGCGTTCGTTAGTTACAATCAAACCAGCCGGACTCCAGAGCAGCCATATTTGTACACCTAACATGAAGGACAGGGAGAGGAAAACCAGAAACGGTGGAAACCGAACCACACAGGGGTACAGCATAGGGATGATCAGGTGATGAATGATATTTCATGTGTTTCACAGGCGGGGTATAGGTAATTCAAATAAATTAAATGAAATTGTATTTGCATAGCCCTTAAAGACTCAAAGAGGTAAACAGTTATGAGAGTATAGATGCAGTTTGACATCTGTGCTGAGCAGCATTGTGCGTGTACATACACACACACAGACACACACACACACACACATTCAAACCCCCAATATTATTCATAATATAGACGAGACAGACTCGACAACAACTCCCTTTCTCTTGCCCTCTCTCTCTCTCTCTCTCTCTCTCTCTCTCTCTCTCTCTCTCTCTCTCTCTCTCTCTCTCTCTCTCTCTCTCTTCTCTCTCTCTCTCTCTCTCTTCTCTCTCTCTCTCTCTCTCTCTCTCTCTCTCTCTCTCTCTCACTCTCTCTCTCTCACACTCTCTATCATTATTATATTAGTCTTTAATCCCTGCCATGCTCTATATATCTTTCTATCTCTTTTCCCGCAGTGTCAATCCCTCTCTCTCTGTCTCTTTCTTTTATCATTCTCACTCTATTAGAGTCTCTTCCGCAGTAACTCGCTCCCTTGCCCTCTCTCTCACTTTCTTTCACTCTCTGAAACACAGGCAGAAAAACATTGCCAATACATGTGATGATATTAACAGTTTTTATGTGTGTGTGTGTGTGTGTGTGTGTGTGTGTGTGTGTGTGTGTGTGTGTGTGTGTGTGTGTGTGTGTGTGTGTGTGTGTGTGTGTGTGTGTGTGTGTGTGTGTGTGTGTGTGTGTGTGTGTGTGTGTGGCGCGTGTATGTATGCGTGCGTGCACGCGTGTGTTTGTGTTTGCATGTACATCTGCATGTGCATATGCGTGTGTACGTGTGTGTGCGTGTGCGTGTGTGTGCGTGTGTGCGCGTGTGTGTGTGTGTGTGTGTGTGTGTGTGTGTGTGTGTGTGTGTGTGTGTGTGTGTGTGTGTGTGGTGTGTGTGTGTTGTGTGTGTGTGTGTGTGTGTGTGTGTGTGTGTGTGTGTGTGTGTGTGTGTGTGTGTGTGTGTGTGTGTGTGTGTGTGTGTGGTAGGTGCTGCATGAGCCCTTGATAGACGAGGACCCGGTCTTCATCAACACGTGTACAGAGAGAGAGCTGAGGAAGAGGAAGAAGAGGAAGTTCAGTCTCTGGGTCCGACAGTGCACGTCAACTGGATTCATCTGCCAGGTAACACACACACGCACACACACACACACCACACACACACACACACACACACACACACACACACACACACACACACACACACACACACACACACACACACACACACACACACACACACACACACACACACACACACACACACACACACACACACACACACAGAAACACACAGAAATTCACACGAAAACAAAATAAACACTCAGACGGGGAGAGTATTCGCACTGTTTTATTTGAATATTTAATGACTAAATGTTATAATATAACCAATGTGAAGCCAAATTAACTTTTCCAAATTATATTCTTAGCCGGTGGTCAACAAAGGGAAACATTTATACCTAGTGGACTGCATTATTGGTAGTACAAATGTTACAAATTATTTTTTTTTTACAAGTTTTCTATGCATACAGTGAATGGTGTTGTCGTGGTAGAAGTAATGAATATTATTCAAAGTGAATGAAAACACTTCATGTTATATTAACAGAAACAGGCATTGTAATTCTACAGCCTTCAGATTGGTGTGAATAATATCAAACACAAGGAGTCCCTTGGCCAAATGTTCCATCATGTGACTGGAAGTGTTATTTGTGTCCCTCTCACCTCCACTTCCACACCCACAACAACCGCCACTTACATAATACACCTCATTTTCCAGCCACAGCACTGCAGTGCTACAGGGCCAGAAGGGACCAACTGTTACCCGCTAACATACACACATACCTCATCCTTTAAATATCACCTGATGCAGCATTTTATCTGTTCATTTTATTTTCAACAGGATCTTTATTTCCCAAAATTTATATTCAAATGGAAACAGATACAGATAAAAATAAATAATGGAGTTTATTCCGGTAGGGTGAGTACTATAACTCACACAATACAGCCTGTCAATGCCATTGAACAATGAATAATTCATCGTTTTGGATTGATTGATGAATTGGTTGATGGATTGATGGATTGATAGATTGATTGATGGATTGACACAGCCACCTTTTAGAGCTCATGATCGAGCAGACACCGTGTCAATAATGGACTGTCGGTAAACAGTATAGTACTTTCAAACGCATCACCGTCACGCAGGAGTCACTTTTCTTTCTGTACTAGAAAACGTATTGATTCTATTTCCACTTCTCAAAAGCATATACAACACCCATCCCGGTATCTGTTCCCTGCAGGAAAACCACCGTTGATGAATAAGCTTGGGACGGTTAAGGGTGAAGGTGTTGGAGGTGTGTTCGACGGGATGAATCTCATCTCTTAGTTTGTGTTTTGCTTTTAGTTGGTTTTTCAGGATTGATTTTTGGTTAAGGAGTGAAGCTCTTCCTTCTCAATGTGAGGCTGTTTTTTGTATCAGAGTAAAGCCCCACATAAGTGTATAACAGAGCCCAGGGGCAGCCAGCAAGGAGCCATCCTGCTGCCAAGGGCCCATTAATAATTAGATATCATGGCAGGCAAACAAGTCCCTTTTGGGCTGGCTGTAGCGATGAATTGTAATGTTGTCATTGAAGAAAGCCGCGGGGTTGGTGCGCAGAATACTAAACCTCTGGTGATGAGAATTGATCTTGGAAACAAAAATATGTGGAAATGCTTAAGTGAGTGCCGTCCATCACTAAGCACTTCCTCAAGCAAGCTATGCAACTAACTCAGATGTATTTTAACTCTTGTATCATGTTGGATCTTGGATCATGTTTATGCGATGCTTACAGTTTGCTCGTCTCCAATTGCTAAGTTATTTGTGTACTGTGTTAAAAAGCACTACAACACAAATCCACTCAGTCAGACGCAGTCACTCCCATTTTACAACCTTCATTACTGCATAGAGAGAGCCCTTCAAAATTGTGCCAAGAAAGAGACAAAATGTTAGAAATAAACAGTGGCTTAATAATGGATTCCATTTGCCAGTGCCACACACACACACACACAACACACACACACACACGCACGCACGCACGCACGCACGCACGCACGCACGCACGCACGCACCACGCACGCACCACGCACACACACACACACACACACACACACACACACACACACACACACACACACCAATCCAGTCACTTATTCCAATATCTGAGTGCCAAAGGCAACCAGTAGCTGATCAGACTAATGTCTTTTCATCGTGTAAAAACTAAAATATGTCTGCAATATGGGTACTGAGCTGCTTGTGTGTGTGTGTGTGTGTGTGTGTGTGTGTGTGTGTGTGTGTGTGTGTGTGTGTGTGTGTGTGTGTGTGTGTGTGTGTGTGTGTGTGTGTGTGTGTGTGTGTGTGTGTGTGTGTGTGTGTGTGTGTGAGAGAGCTTTGAGCCTGAAACGTGTAGATGTTCTTCTTCATCTGTTAGTCTTAAAATACGGGCAAGCTTGTCAATGTCTTCATTTATAATTTTGTCACTTAATCGTTTCAAGGTTCAAAAATATCGGCCTACATTTGTTTGTATCCAGGCAGGGAGTTTCAATAAAATGCAGATTAAAGGTGTCCTGGCATGATAATTTCACTTTACGAGGTTTTCTAACATCCCCAAGTACCTAGTTATGGCGTTTGTTGTAAAACGAGCACTAGGTATCCTGCTCTGTCTTTGAAAAATGAAAGCTCAAACGCACTGATTTTGAATTTGGCCCCATATGTCGTCATAAGGGGCCACTCTCCTACTCTACTTTGCCTCGCCCAGAGAATTTGGCCTGCCAATGAGACAATGAGCTACGACTGTTGTACACTTCTTTGTTATGTCGATTACCTTTTTTTGCTGGCGCATAACACGTTGGGTTGTCTGACGTCTCTGGTACTTCCACGATGAGACTCGTAGTGGGGGTTATCTCAGCCATGGTTGAGAAGGAATTTGGAAGGAAGGAACTTTGGCTTAGATTTCCCTAAAGTATATGAACCGCAACATAAAGGAGAGAGGGATTGTGGCCCGCGACTGTCTCCCACCGGAGCCCCGCTGCCCGCTCACCGCCACCGCGAGGCACCACCGCCGCGAGGCACCACCGCCGCGAGGCACCACCGCCGCGAGGCACCACCGCCGCGAGGCACCACCGCCGCGAGGCACCACCGCCGCGAGGCACCACCGCCACGAGGCACCACCGCCGCGAGGCACCACCGCCACGAGGCAGCACCGCCGCGAGGCACGCTGCCCTCTTCCGAGGCAGTGGTGCCACAGCAGCGGCGCTCCGGCGGAAGACAATCGAGGGGCAACAATCCCTTTCTCCTCCATGTTGCGGTTCAGTCTACTTCAGATCGATGTGGAAGTTGAAGAACCAGAGACGTCGGAGAACCCGACACAGTCGTTTGAGATTCATAATATCGTCTGGAGGCGCACACAGCTTTTGGCCATGATAATATATATTATATGATATAGATATCTATATATAATAACAATCTTATTTAGATATAAAGCTCCAAGACTCGTTTTAGAATATTTACGGAACACGGCCAAAGGCTGTGTGCGCCTCGCCATTGCGATACATCAACTGTAAACAGAGCGAATGGTACCGTGGGCACAAGCTGCTCGGGGCCACCCCCCCCACCCTCCTCCTCAACCCGCCTCTCTCCTCCACACCCCCACCCTCCTCTTCAACCCGCCTCTCTCCTCCTCATTTGCACTAAAGCTACAGACACCAAAACGGCGCGTTAGGGGAAAGCTCAATGTGCGACTGGCTGATATTGGCTGTAATTCTGCACCACGGCTGAATTTCGGGAACGTCTTCAAACACTGTATTAGGGGCCCACTAATACCTATATTAAAGCATCCATAAAGTAGCATGCCATGGGACCTTTAACATTTTATTAACATGTTATTTTTTAGTTCAGAGCATTTTCAGGTCATCCAATCTCAACAGCTCAGCCGGGGGAGAAAAACCGACCCTCATCCAGTAGGGTGATTCATCCCCTCTCCCCCTTACGCAGATATCGGTTCACTTGAAGGACGGCCAGGGGGCTGACGGCCTCTCCACCCTGAAGAACAAGCCTCTGCTCCACAGCCTGGTGGCCAAACAGCTCTGTCAGAACCTGTCTGGGAAGAACACCATCATCTTCACAGGGCCCTCCATCACCAGCCTCAGCCTCTTCACTGAGTTCAGCAAGCAGAGTACGTAGCGAGACGCACCCTCATGTGACGGAGGGACGGATGCATGGACGGCTGTGGTGGACCAAATATGATTTTCGTAGAATGTAATTCAACCTATTCGATTGGTCGATGGGGGGGGCGGGAAACTGATATCAGCACCTTTTCTCTCAATTACCTTAATGGGCCCCAGTGTGGAGTTCACTCTACCTGCCAGCCCTAACAACGCGTAAGTGTTGTGTGCAGGAGGTCATTTGGGTTTCTGATTCACTCTCTGGAGAACGGCTGGGTTTACGGCGGAGCTTCAATGTTAACCGGGTCACACGGCAGACGAGCCACGGAGCGCAGGGTCATGGAAAAGACTTAAGGTTAACACGTGGAGAGTAGATTTTATACTGTTTAATAGAATGGTTTGTAGTGGTTGGCACTGCGATGCGTGCCAAAGTGCAGACTCTGATATGAACACACTCAAAGCACATCAAGCATAAAACAAGAATGTTGACAGAGTATCCTAGAGCAGACAGCCTGAAAGAAAAATAACTTGTGTTTTTAGATGATATGCCCAGGTACATTGTGGTCCTATTCTAAACCTTCTAAACTCTCCCCCACGCCCGTCCAATGAGAATTTGGTCGGACAAAAGCAGATTGACCAATCAATCGACCAACTAACCTTAAGGTGTCAGCCCATAATGGAGGGTTGATTGAGTAATTCAATTTGTCTATAGATATGTGTGTTTAGCATCCATTCTCTACATCCTCTCGCTGTCTCATTTTTCCCCCACCAAGTTTGGGCTACCTTTCTAGATCCAATCAATATCCGTCCAATTTGTTTCCTCGCCTTACCTCCTGACACGTTTCCTTTGTCTTGGACTCCATCTGTCCATCTCTCCCCGTCTCCATCTTCTGCTGTTTGCGCATCTTGGAATCTCTTGGTTCATCTTCCACCTAATTACAGCAGCCAGATAGCGTCCCAAGGCTAAGCAAAGAAGAACTACAGGGAGTCTATGAGGGCTCACCTTGGAATTCAACTGATTAGACAAACCTTTCAGAAAGTTTAGCAATGCACTTTCGAATAGACTCTGCTGTAGAGATCTCTATAATGATCTCTGCATCCGACATCTCTGCATCTTTCACTTTGAATGTGGTTTGATGGTGAAACACGTGTTGTTTTGATGTACTGATGAGACAACAGGGGCCTGATGAGTACGTTATCTAGTCCTAAGAGCATTGAACAGAATGGTTCCTTTCAGTGTCAGGTTTTGAATGGCTTTGATTGAGCGGAGATAGTCTTATCGGAGAGACATTACAGCATATTGCATTTAATGGCTGTGGACTATTCCGATCTGAGACCAATGATTTCTAATTAGACATTTTCTCCAGAAAAGTTTGTGTCCGTCAGAATGGTTCATTATGTACTTTTAGGGTCGCTAAAACCTTCTTTCATACTGCTATGAAAATGTCCTTTTCTGCAACATAGCAGTTGCAAGAGCAAGAGAGAAACAAAGGTACAAAGCCCTCTGTTTAATTATGTGTGTGTTGTGCATGTGCGAACCTCTTTCTCCAGATATCTACTGCTGCGGTCTTCTAAGCACCAGGAAGAGTGACTGCACGGGCTTGCCCCAGTGCATGCTGGTCTGCGGGTCCACGCCAGTGCAGCGCGGCCAATCACAGGTGATGATGAAGGACAGCATGTCGCTGATTAGCTGGTACAACAAGGGACACTTCCGGTTCCTCACCAATGCCTACTCCCCCACCAAACAAGGTGAGCAGCATGGATGCAGGCCCATTCCAATCAGAGACACACGTTTTTTCTTAGTGTTTATTCAACGTTTTTTCCCCCCAAACTCTTTTATTCAACAGCTAGTTTTTTTTTGTTTAGCGAATGTAATAATCCAAAGAAATATACATTTGTGTGTGTCGATGTTTTTGTGTGTGTGTGTGTGTGTGTGTGTGTGTGTGTGTGTGTGTGTGTGTGTGTGTGTGTGTGTGTGTGTGTGTGTGTGTGTGTGTGTGTGTGTGTGTGTGTGTGTGTGTGTGTGTGTGTGTGTGTGTTAGGTATGATAATCAAGAGGAAAAGCGGGGAGATCCCCTGTCCCCTGGCTGTGGAGGCCTTCGCAGCTCATCTCAGCTACATCTGCAAATATGATGACAAGTACAGCAAGTATGTTTGACAATATGAATAATCCATCTCCCTATGTTATAAGACCAGTGGAGCTGTAGCTGGCAGTGTCTCTAGATGCCTTTGTACAGTAAATGCTATCAATCACTCTGTTAGAGTGTGTATCTAGTGTTTTAGGTGCAACACTAGATACACACTCTAAAAGAGTGAATAATAGCTTCACTGTATTCCATCACCAACCATAGTGGTTATTTACATTTACATTTACATTTAGGGCATTTAGCAGACGCTTTTATCCAAAGCGACTTACTGTACAAAAAGTACATTTGTCATAAGAAGTGCAACAATATATCGCTATCGGTACAGTAAGGATGTTCATAGAACCAAGTGCAAGTACAACAATCACTAGGCTAACCAATTCCCCGTGTTATAGCAATGATAGCAGCTACTGCAGTTGCTACACAGTTAAGTACTCTAATACAATACAATACAACACAATACAATACAGTGTACAATGGTGGACAGAGGGGGGAAGGTGGCTATGCAGAGTCGAGGTGGACTCTGAACAGGTGAGTCTTGAGTCTTTTTCGGAAGAGATAGTGAGCGACTCTGCGGTCCTGAGGACGGCAGGGAGCTCGTTCCACCACTGAGGTCCCAAAACCGAGAAGAGTTGTGACTTTGCTGAACGACCTTTGTTAGCTCTTAGCGATGGCGGTACCAGACGTCCAGCTGAGGTAGTTGAGCGCAGCGATCGAGCTGGGGTGTGTGGCTTTAGCAATGCTTGGAGGTAGGCAGGGGCAGTTCCATCGACTGCCCCTCCATCGACTTATTTCTATCCTAATGTCGTTTTTACTGCCAATAAACATAACCACAGGTACCTTCATATGAAAAATGTTTAGTGCTTATGTCAGGCCCCCAAAGGTTAAGAGATTCATTTCATAAAAAGTGCTTTGTCTCTTGACTGGTAAATCCTTTTAAAGGAAGTGCAGAGGTGCTGCACATACAAAATGTATATATATATATATATATATATATATATATATATATATATATATATATATATATATATATATATATATATATATATATATATATTATATTTATATATATTTATAGATATTCATTTTGCATGTGCACACCTCTGCACTTTATGAGGTGCATTATGCATAGATATAATAGTGATATATATATTTAAAGTGTATATATATATATATATATATATATATATATATATATATATATATATATATATATATATATATATATATATATATATATATATATATATATATATATATATTATATATACCTGGGACTCACCATCACATTATAAGACAAACTATTTCCGTTATTGAACCTCCCTCCCCCCGTTCTCCCAGGTATTTTATTTTCCACAAGCCCAACAAAACGTGGCAGCAGGTGTTCTGGCTGGCCATCAGCATCGCCATCAACAACGCCTACATCCTGTACAAGATGTCCGACGCCTACGCCCTGAAGCGCTACAGCCGCGCCCAGTTCGGAGAGCTGCTGGTCAAGGAGCTCCTGGAGCTTGACGACTCCTCCCCTACCCAGTGAGGAGGAGGAGGAGGAGGAGGAGGGAGGAGGAGGAGGAGAGGAGGAGGAGAGAGACACAGGAGGAGAGGAGAAGAGAAGGAGGAGGAGGAGGAGGAGGGGAGGAGGAGGAGGAGGAGGAGGAGGAGGAGAGAGGAGGAGGAGGAAGGAGGAGGAGGAGGAGGAGAGAAGCAGGAGGAGGAGGAGGAGGAGGAGGAGGAGGAGGAGGAGGAGGAGGAGGGAAAGATTACGAGGAGAGGGAGGAGGAGAGAGGAGAAGAGGTGGAGCCTCCACTTTGCCATAAAGACACGTTTATGTTTACACACAAACACACACACAAACACAGATGGACACACACAAACTGTATATACAATGGCAGTATCACTTTTGCGAATGCAAACGCTGGAGTGAACTCGCCACACGTAGCGGTCACGCAACACAAACCCCGAGTCGATGTTGACAACCACACGCAACAGGACACAAGCAACAATATTACATACTGCACGTGGGCGGAGCATACTTACTCACGCCCCCCCTTCCCTCCTCCCCTCACACACCCCTGATATTCATGGACTCATATAGAGCGCCTGTGTTAGCGTCCAGCGCACGATACGAAGCGTACCGGAGCGCGCCGGTGCCATCGGAGCATGACGGCGCGTTGTGACTGGGACAGGGACTATTTGGACTGTGGGAGTCTTTCCTTGGCCCCCCCCCCTGTTCCAACACACTCCCAGCCCACCTATCCCTGCTGTCCCCAACTATACTCAATCTGTGTCTGTAACACTGTATATACTCCTGAATACACATTAAAAAAAAAAGGAGGCTAGCTTAGCTAACAAACCGACAGCACTCACTTGGTGAGATTAATGCTTTTGAGCCATGGTTGAAGACATCTCACTCCCCACTCGCCATTAACCTCCCACAGCTTTAAACATTTGTCAACAGTGTTTTCCCAAGCAAAGCGGACATAGAATATTTATATTGGGAAATGGAATAATAATGATGTAATAATAGGGTTCTGCTACAGAGAGTGAAATTAGCCCTAAATGATGTCAGTTTTCATATTAAAGTAGCTTGTGTTGTTCTGTGAATGAATTAATGGGTGCCAGGCCCTGAAAAGGCTTCTGCTAAATGGAGATAAAGTGAGGTCACCCCGTATCCGTATCTAAAGTTTAGGGGGAGGGATTAGGGTGTGAAACCGACACACACAACTGCATGAACACAAAAGTAAGTCAAGTAAGTGGATAGTGATGTCCTCTTGGTCCACAGTCTTTTTGTTTTTAAGGTGGTTTTAGTATTTTTTCCGTTGTGTGTAAATGTTTGTGAAGACTAATCCGAGCTTCCATTTTTGCTTGTGATGATAAAAAAAAAAGGATGGTACAGTATCTATGTATGGCTATCGTGACCCAGATATGTTGTTGTGTTGTTGTGTCCTTGCTTAAGGAAGGCTGATATGCTGACTCTTTCAGACGGCAGTAGATTAACTCTCCTCACCCCGGCCTCCCTCTAAACGCTGTTGAAACAACTCTTAAGGTTTGTGGCCTCACGTCGAAAACAAAGAGCAGGAACTATCGAAGGACGTGTGAAACTCTGCAGTCATGCTTTTAAATGATAATTAACAAACAAAAAACAATTGCGATACTTATATAAAACAAGACCAGATTAGAAGTTTTGTTGCTTAAGAGAGCGGTTATAATTTTGCATTGTTTTTTTTTGCATTTTATTACTAAAGATGCTGTAGGTAAGATTAGGGAGCTAGAGAGGGAGAGAGAGAGAGAGAGAGAGAGAGAGAGAGAGAGAGAGAGAGAGAGAGAGAGAGAGAGAGAGAGAGAGAGAGAGAGAGAGAGAGATGCATGAGGTAAGATTAGGAGCAGAGAGGAGAGAGAGAGGAGAGGAGAGAGAGAGAGAGAGAGAGAGAGAGAGAGAGAGAGAGAGAGAGAGAGAGAGACCTCCCCTCCCTCTCTGCCCCTACAATGCATTTCCTCACCATTGAGGAGTGTTTGCAAAATCTAAGAGAAAATCATACAGCACCTTTGAGTGTTCTGTTCTGGTCAATCCAAACCCTCTGTTTCTCTCATTCGGTTTTTGGGTCCAATCCTACAACCTATCAGGAATATCACAAGTAGAGATTGGCATAGGCCCGCATATTTTATCTTCAGCACATGTTTCTGTGTATCTTGAGAAGCCCTTTGAAAATAATTGCAACAAATCAATGCGTACAGCATCCCTCACTGTCACCTCTTCCCATGATAAGTAAGATCTGAGGAATAAAACACAATGCAAGCCTAATGCAGTGTGTCGGCACTACAGGTGTCAGCTCTGTTTGGACTGACTCAGAACAGCAGTGCAGTTTTCTCAAAATCTACCATAAGATGGAACCAGCTGCAATGCTTAAAAAATCTCCAATACTCATATTTTAGCGCTTTTATCAGGTCAGCATTGAAATCCCTTGAGCCAAAGGCTTGTTTCCCTCAAGAGGTTTGGTCCTCAGTTTGACTTGTGTAAAGAGATATAGATGTTTGTTTGGTTACCCAGTACCGGGACCCCATGCACCTTTGCGATTATAGTTGCGCACTTTTGACCGGATTAGAAAAACACTGTAGTGATACACAAGGAGAAATATTCTTAGATAAAATGCTAGAGGCAAAATTTGCTCCCCAAAGATGTCGTCAAATTGTCTTGGTCGAAGAAAAACAAAGAAAATATATGTATGTGACTGTACATTTAACAAAAGAGAGCTTGTTTCTAATTAAATGGATTATATGAATATACCAATGACTATATGATATGATGACATGATAAGAGTGAATAATCATTATAATTATGACAAAAACAGATTTATTTAATAGACTTCACTGTACCAACATTCTTTCATTTGTACAAATCACAGAGTATACTTCATTGATATTCAACACTAAAGATTGTGTTTAATTAGTCTTTTTTTTTTATTGTTGTGTTTAATTCAAAGTGTTATTTCTGTTCTCGTTCTTTGAAGCACTTTGTTTCTGTTGTGCACCTACCCATCACCCATCTCCAACAAGTGACACTGTTGACAAAACATGGTCAATCGAATGCAATACTTTATATCAAATGAATCAACGCGAAATGTGTGTGTGTAATAGGCCTATTCATAACATCAATATAAATAGGACCAACCTAACAATCACATATAGGAAGAGAAAAACTTAAGGGAAGTGGTACTTTTCCAAGCAGTATTCCCATTAGATAAGGGGCCATTTATTTATCCGAGGCTCACGGTGAACTGGCTCACATTCTCCTACACGTGAGGAGGGAGATTGCAGGCGAACAGGAACGGATGGCTGAGAGGGACACTTGAAGAGGCTGAGTGGGGCCGTTATCTCTGTCCACGCAGACTGTCAATGACTTTGAAAATGTGTGCTGGGAGGGAGTGACAGGAGGATTGCATGGCTGCTGTTACTTAGCAACAAATTGTGTGACTTGTGTACATGTGTATGTGTTTATGTGTGTGTGTGCTTGTGTGTGTGCTTCCATGTGTCTGTGTGGTGTGTTAAATAGTAAGGGGAAGTGTTAAAGCCCATGCTGTTAACATCCGAGTCATAGACAGGGAGATCAGAGCCTACTCTACGTCTAGTGGCAGAAAGGAACCCAAATGTCCCCCCACATACACACATATACACACACACACAGACACACACAAACACACACACACACACACACACACACACACACACACACACACACACACACACACACACACACACACACACACACACACACACACACACACACACACACACACACACACACACACACACCCCACCCCACCAGTCTTGTGTCCTTGTCCATCAGTTGGTTCCACGGGTTTACTGGCCAGGAAGATATTCATGACATTTAGCCACATTTAGCTTAGCATCATTCTCATGTAAATTGCTCAGGTCAAACACTGCAAACACTGATTTAAAAATACCCCCTAAAAAAAGAAATAGAATTAAATCTTTGCTAAAGATTGTGTTCGGCTGTTGCTATTTAATGAGGCCTATATTTAATAGTGCCTTGTCTTTGTGGATGATGCAGAATATTTGAGTTTTATTCAATCTGTGTGGTACAGGAATATGTAGTTCAATGCTGGTTTGTTTAACCTTTATTTAACCATGGTTGCTCCTCATTGAGCTGAAACCACTCTTTCACAAGAGAGAACTAGACAGAAATCTGAGTCAGAACACTGAACACTGCATAGCGCTTGTTACATTCTGACGTATTTATTCTAGCGCAGTAGCCTACATTCTATCTTCTATCTATTTCGCTACGCGATTCTTCGATACAGAAAGTGTCTTATGAAACGGTTGACTTAAATGCAAGCCACTCACTGAATGTTATCGTTCTGTTCTGCATCGGTCTACACACAATGCAGAAAAAAAATTAAATGTTGTATCTAATGAAATTCCATATCGCGCAATAGTCATACGTTTGCAGATGCAGTGTGGATTGTTGACAGGGAAATTAATGTCTAATTAGATCAAGCTTTTGATCTCCAGCCTCTGGCTTCAACGCAGCTCAGAGATGTATGAAAGGGTACAATTTGTTAATTTCCATTGGTGTCTGAGATGCAGAGTATCATTCACATTTTGAACAAGGAGGTAAATGCTATGACTAAGATTGAAAAAAAATTATCTTGGAGTAATCTGGACACACTAGTGTTACTAGTGTCCTTAACGATACTACTGATAATTCCAATGATATGATTAAGTGAAAAAAACAGATTTATGGTGAGAGTGAGAGAAAGATAAGAAATGTATTGCATTTTTTTATTTAGTATGTTTTCTTCTCTACTCAATGAAGTCATATATCTGTCGGTCCGTCTCTGTCGATTTCTGGGCAGGATGATCCATTTCTATAGATCTTAAACACACTCTTTTGCAGAGATCTGACTGACGCTCATGAAATGTAAATTCACATGTTTAAAGGTGCAAAAATAAGACAAAATTGTTGTGTATGGATACCGTAATGTCATCTTCTGTAGTGGTTATGCAAATATTGTTATGCTGTGTATGTGTGTGTGTGTGTGTGTGTGTGTGTGTGTGTGTGTGTGTGTGTGTGTGTGTGTGTGTGTGCGTGCGTGCGTGTGTGTGTCTTCCTTCCTCTGTGTATTTGCCTGGAGAATAGAGTTATACCATGACCTAGCAAAGTCTGTCTGTGCTGTTTAACTTATTCTGCTTGCGTGTGTGTTTGTGCGTGTGCGTGTGTTCTTGCCAGTCTAAAACGGAGCTGGTCTCCTAGCCAAGTGTGCTAGAAGTTTATGTGTGTGTGTGTGTGTGTGTGTGTGTGTGTGTGTGTGTGTGTGTGTGTGTGTGTGTGTGTGTGTGTGTGTGTGTGTGTGTGTGTGTGTGTGTGTGTGTGTGTGTGTGTGTGTGTGTGTGTGTGTGTGTGTGTGTGTGCGTGCGTGTGTGTGTTTGTGTGTGACTCCCATGTTTTACCTATGCAGCCTCCCCCCCCCCACTTCTTTCCCAGGCTGGCTCTTCTGGTATAAATTCTGATATTGAGTGTATATGTGTGTATGTACCGTACCTCTTTTACATCTTCCTCATATCCATATCCCCTCTCCCGTCCTGCTCTGTGACATCATCACCACTTCTACACATATTAAATAAATGTTCCTGGTTCGTTACAACTGCTTGTGTGTCTGTGGATGCAGATTTAGATTTGACACTTTTTAATACATCTGCCATTGCCCAATTTTTTGAGCACCAAATTATTTATTTCCCATTGGTTCTCTAACAGAAATATGATCAGCCCAAAAACAAAATGATGTTGTGTGTGTGCGTGTGTGTGCGTGTGCGTGTGCTATGTGCTTGCGTGCGTGTGTGTGTGTGTGTGTGTGTGTATTTTTGTGTCTTAAAAGAGCAATATATGCTTTGAACTTACATTACATAATCTATAAAAATACTGAAGTAGCTTTACAGCCATTTCGACTGATACCACTTGCAAGGAATTGTCAGAGGTATGGTGACACAATATACTAACACCAGGGGGCGGCCAAGCATTGTATTGGCTGATGAAAGCATGGCGGATGCGCAATGGTTACGCTGACCACAAGGGGGAGCCCTCTCCAAAATACCTTCGAATTTTTTTGCATTATTAATTATTGCATTATAGATAAACAGTTGCCACAATGGACAACTTAAACAACAGTTTGTACTTATTAGCACGTTTTAGTTCATGATGAAGATTTGCTTGAAAGAAAGAAAGACTGAATTGAAGACCGTGGACTGAAATTAAATAGGGGGAAAAATATAAGAAAGAAAGAGAGGAAACTAAATACTTAGTAAGAACATATCCATTACATACATAATGTGTTAATTAAGAAAGTACACTAAAAGTTAATCCCTGAATTAGAAACCTCAAAATTTAGGAAGGAAACAATATAATGCACAATTATTCATCCCACTCAGAATGACTGAGTGGGCTAAAGAAGTACAAATGCGTAAATGATTAGTGGAGTCAGTGAACAGTTGATTGGACCAAATAAAATGTATAAATAAAAAACAAACCAAACATGATACGATGGCATGTTTTCTGAGAGTTTACAAGCTCCGTCTCCACAAAGTCTGCCTCCACACCCCTCCTGTGTGT
>OLKM01001227.1:115000-117500 GCA_900291075.1 Melanogrammus aeglefinus | reverse complement strand
GATATCAAAGGCCTATTGTTTGTTCATCAGCAAGGGTCCTGCAGGTTTGCCGGCGGGTCCCCTGACTGGCCTACAGCTCTGATCTCTCCCCCCCCCCCCCCGAATCAGACCCTCTTCTTCCATATTTTCTCACATGGCCTGAAACACAGATCTTATCCCCCTGCCGCCTGTTTTCCCCTTATTCTTTTATTCAGTTCCCCCCTGCTTGAACGCTTTCTGGCTCTTTATCTTACTTTTGATCTTGATGTTATATTTATAATATATATATACTCGCCGTCCTTATCTCCATCCTGATGAAGATTTATATTCGCTACACGCTTATCATCTTGACTGATATATAGGGCCTGTTTCTATATTTGCTGTACCATATCTGTAACACACATATATATATTCATTTAGAATGGAAAGTATAACGAGTGTGAAGCCAAAGCTGTATCAGAACGTCCAGGCCCTTCATCACAGAGCTCCACACCCGGCCTGCAGATCGCCCGCACCTCTCCCTCATTACTTCATTATTCACCTTCATCCCGACTTAAATATCCCTGGGTTTTAGTTCACTTCCAGGCAGCATTGTGTTCACGTTAAAAGCAAGCAATTACACACACACACCGTATGTCTTTTTAATGGTTTGGGAGGCACCACACTGCTCTGAAGTCATGTGTGTTTAAAACATATATAAGGGACAGGTTTCAAGTACACAGGGAGTTGGAGCCTTGATATCGGCCCATCTCTACGTAGATTATATTTCTATAGAAGGCCCTACCCTCGATGTTCTATACCACTGTTGTTTTTGTATGGTGCATAGCTGGTCAAAGTTAAGAAAGAGGCCCTCATCTCAGTGCACTCCTCCGTTGATCTGCAGAAGGCACTAGGACTGGTTTCTGTATGGAAAGGCTGATTCTGCAAGGATAAACCTAAGTAAATAAAGATAGGTATTAAAAGCCGATTCACTGCCCTTGAAAATAAACTTATGTAATCGTAAACACTCACGACAAATTAAAGTCTCACAACCCTAAAAACAAGAGATCTTTTGTAAAAGAGTCAGTTGACTTTATTAGAATTTGCTACAGTTGAAGAAAAACAACTTTTGTCTTTGGAAGGTATTTCTCTAAAAAGAAAAATGTAACTACGAACTAGGTTGTTTAAAGGACAATATAAAAAAATGATATTAAAATATCTGTTAAGAAAAAAGTAAGGGCTCGAATAGTTTTTGGGATGCGGGGCATTTTTTCGCTGGCCCTTTTGTTCAAAATAAAAAAGGAAAGAAAATCATTTCGATTTACAGGCATATTTTTCAAAATAAAAAAGGAAAGAAAATCATTTCGATATTTACAGTGCATATATTTACATTAAGGCGTTTTAAGTTGGGCAGAATTGGTTGACCTTGTTCATCCCCACTTCTACTCATTCAATAAATAGTCAGATTTACCATACTTTACAGTGCTGCATTAGTTCTAAGCTGTCCTTTGTAAAGAAACAATCACAGAGGCAGCCTTAATTAAACAATGAACCCAAGCTTTGGTGTAGAGTACAATTGCCATTAGATTTGCTCATATCATAAAGCAACACAAAGATGTTTGGTGATTATAAATATTTCAGAGGGTGAACTCTTCCTAACCACAAGGCCAGTTAAATCATTATTCATATGGTACCAAATGGATTACAAAAACAGAACACATTATCCCGATATTATAAATATCGATAAATTAAGCACCGTGGAAACTTTCAATTCAGCCATTGTTGAGAGTATTTTCTAATGCAAAAACGAGGGACTTAACATAAAACATGTTATTGACGTAGAAGAATGTTAACAATGAAGAATGTTCTCGTAAAAAAAAACAACAAAAGAAAAACATTTTCCGTGGACATACCGTGCCCCGCCCTCCATCTTTCTTTTTAAATACTCCATGGCTACCTGGTGCTTCTGCAACAAATAATGACGTTTGTTTAACTCTGTGTCTACTGTGAGAGTATCTATAAAGTACGGCTATGGGTTCCGCTGACATTTTCAACGCACGTCCGTCGGAGGACAAAAGCTAAATAATTCACCACGTAATTGCAGCCCATTAGCCACTAAACGCCCCCACTTTGTCTTTCAACGTCCCTCGGCTCCACCTCTCACTCTTGCGCTCTCTCTCCCCCCTTTCCCTCTTTAATGCTTAACTCTACTCTCCCTCTTAAAATTCCTCCTCGCCTTCATTGCTCTCCCTCTATTCCCTTTACTTTTCTTTGTCCCTTGTCGTCTCGTTATTATAAATGCCTCATATTCTGAAGAATGTAAAGAGGGATGGTCTGTTTAGTGTCCGGTGAATTGCATCTTCAGAGGAATCTAAGTCCTTAGAAATGTGTTTCGTGTTTTCCAGTGGTAACCGAGTTCTGTAGTCTAATGAGCTTTGACAAGTCAACCATTTCAAGTGCAAATTAAAAATTTAAAACAAAACAAAATAGGTTCTGGCTTTTTCCAGTTACGAAAAACAAACAAAAGCACAAAAAAAAAGGT
>OLKM01001227.1:55000-110000 GCA_900291075.1 Melanogrammus aeglefinus | reverse complement strand
AGGCACGAATTAGCGCGATAGAGATCGACTCGGGGCTCTCAGTGCGGCCTATTAAAGCATCACAATAAGAGCTAAGTAGTTTCTGTACCAGCCAGTAGATTAAAGTAGGGAGTCATAAGAGACTCAAAACGATGAAAACAACCAGCAGAAAACATACCTAGGTGCTGCTCTGTGCATTTCATTTTGCTTCAGTGCAGGTGATTTCGATAACATGTCAAATGTAATTTTATGGATGACATCATCCATCTGATCTTTTCAAGCGACGCTTTATTATATCTGACTGTAGCGTGACAGTATGGAGTTTCCGGTTCAGTATGAATCATAAATCTCAACACACACACATACACACACACAGCTCTGACCTGGGTAGTCACAGTGGTGGATGCGTCTCTTCTCCAGGTCAGGGTTGTTCCTCCGGTTGTAGCGGATGGGCATGGTGGAGGAGGAGCCAGAGCTGGGGGAGGTGCCGGTCTCGGCTGTACCCAGACCCAGAATGGTGTCTGGGCCGGAGCTCGTCAGGCCTGTGGCCGGGCCTGGGACTTGGGTAGGGCCAGCCCCCAGGGGCAGGGCCATGGTCCCCGGGCTTGTGCACAGGACGGGGGGGCTCCCACTCGCCATCTTGGACGCGATGGTGGCCGCGTAGGAGGGCGGGGGGGACATGGTGTGGAGCAGCTCCTTCTGTCTGTCGGGACTGCCTGGCTCGGAGCTGGGAGGGGAGGGAGGCAGGTAGGGCACCTGCTGCTGCGGTTGGAATTGTGGGTGTGCGGCGGGGGCGTGGCCGTAAGCCCCACCGGTTAGGCCGCAGTAGTTTGGCTTGGCCGTGGATGCCTGCTGCTGCTGCTGCTGCTGAGACGTGGAGGAAGGCACGGACATATCATGGAACGATGTGTGGACCGACAGGGGACCCGCGCTCTGTGTCTGATGAAGGCGATGATGATGCTGATGCTGCTGCTGCTGCGTCTGGACGTCCACCCCGTTGCCATGGTGATGGTCCAAATCAGAGTTGAGGAGTTGAAACAACGAGCCGCTGTTGTCATGGTGATTATTGTGGTGGTGGTGGTGATGATGGTGGTGGTGGTGCTGCTGCTGCTGCTCAAACGGTGACGGGACCTCCTGCTTCACAAAGACGCCCGACATGGCATCGTCACCGCCCACTTCCGATTGGCTAAAAGCACTGGTGAACTCCAGTAGCCCTGGCAATGTCATGGCGATGGCGGACGCCTCCATGGGCATGGGCCCGGTGCCGCTGCTCGCGGCCGGGGGGGTTTCAGTGCAGTGGGGCTGGAGAGCGGAAGAGAAGGACTCCGTTTTGACCTGGGCCAGGCCTGCGTGGGCCTGCTGCTGCTGCTGCTGCTGCTGGGGGTGAGAGTGAGGTTGCTGGGAGTGGGGTTGAGGGAGGCGTGTCGGCCGACACAAGCCCATGCGCAGGTAGGCCACGTCGGGCAGGTAAAGGTTCATGTTGAGGGTGTATGGAGCGAAGGCCTGGTCGTCGCTGAAGAACTGGTCCATGTTGGACACACTGTCCCGCCGCGACTTCTGCTGCTGCTGCTGGCCGTCGGACAGGGGGGGCAGAGGTACCTGGGACAGATACCTGTCCAGCTCACATTTGGTCTAGGAAAACAAAAAGAACATGGAAGACAGAGATTAACCCCCCCAACAAAAAGCCGGGGTGAGTTTAAAGATACATACAGGGTGCCTTTTTTTTTTGTGCAACAATATAAATAAACATAGCTCATAACAGGCAAAAATCCTTGCTTTCCACTCCTAGCAATCTCAGCTGAAGCAAATGCTCCTCGACCACCACCGTCACCGCGTTCTGACACACTATTCTGAGAAGACATATGTTTGATAGGACAGCCATGCCCAAAGTATTTGTCATGTAGTCATCAATGCGCGGTTGCTACATTCCCCCTCTGCTTGTAAGGCTGAACTCATAAAGACCAGCCAATGGGATCCGGCTATATTAAGGGTTGAAAGGGGAAATGATTGCTTGGTTTAAAAGACAGATTTGTGTTGTATTTCTACTCATGAATGGCGTGTTAATATGTAACATAGACGACAAGACGTTATGCCTCCACCACCAGCAAGTCAACCAACTGAATGGGCGGATGACAGAACACGTTTAGGTATAAGTTATGTGTCACAACAACAACAAAAAACCTAGAAATCAAGGTGAGGCGATATGATGACTATCGAAAGGAGCGACGGGGGGGAAACACCCGGGCCTCTGCAGATCACTGGGCGGCTGCGATGCACCGGGATGACCGGCTGTGGCGCGGGGGAGGATGCTATTTCTAGTGTCTGCCTACTAGTGTGGCTCTGGTCCTGTACCAGCTGTTCTAGCCTCGATCCATCCCTTGACGAGTTCTTTTTTTCTTTACTCACTAGCTAGGGGGAGTAAGGGGAGTAGTTTCTGCTCCTGAGCTTGGAGTGAGCGAGGCTGGAGAGTCAGTTGTTGCCGTGGTGTGGTATGGCGCTGGTGTGGCTTGTAAGCCAGAGCGGACCAACTGTGACCAACTGGCATTCGCTCCATTAAAAGCATGCACTGAGGAATGCGTTTGCAGTCGGAATAGCTCGGCTTCACGTTGCCGTCCAGTTGGCTTATTACACACATCTTCCTCCTCCTCCTCCTCCTCCTCCTCCTCCTCCTCCCGACTGGTGTGGTGTATTGCTCGTGTGTGTGTGTGGGGGGGTGGGCGCACGGTACCACGGGCGAGGACGCGGACGAGTCGTGCAAATGTGGTGGATCACAAAGTAGCCCCACAAACGCAAGCACTACCAGCATGCCACGCCCATTCAATGGGATATTAACAGCGGCTCCCATCCCTTAGTAAGCATGCATATGCGCTTCGTATCGGAGCGTCAAAGTTAAAAACAGGAATCTGAAGACTTATTTACCTGGGTGTATTCATTGTGGCCATTTCGCTCAGCATCCGTGATCTTGGAGTCCAAGCCGAAAAGGGCGGACTCCTCCAAGGAGAAGTCGTCCGGGATGGTGGATTTCAGTAGCGGGTAGAAGGGCTCGTCCTGGCCGCCACCGCTCATCGCTAGCGTCGCGGCCATTGAGCTCCTGTGCAGACACCTTTACTTACACCAGAGCAGCTTCCGATTTGCAAAATTGGAAGCTTAAAAAAATCCCAAAAATCTCAGCGCAATCTGGGCGACGGAGAAAGCAACAGCACAACCACCGCCACGCCAAAGCGCTTATTTGGGTTTCTCACGAATGTATGTCTGCTACTGCTACATCCCCTCCACTTGTTTCATCTCGCTGTGGGCCAGACGGTTTTGTATCTGTGACAGGCAGGGGCGGGCCGCTGGAAACACAAGGGAAGCCCCGCCCACCCTTACTCACGCTTCCAAGGCTTTGATCATCTCTCACTGGCCACCGCCCTATAATCAATCTCAACACATTTTCTGAACGCAATCTTATGTTATCGAAATCACCTGCAATGAAGCAAGTTGAATAAGTCAAATAAATACAAATCAAACAAAACGCTCAACAATGCCAAACGCATCATAATGCACAAACAATACATTGCATTGATTGTACAAACATTTCAACCATGTGCAAGATTACAGTAATCTCTCATTTAATGATATTTGAAATAAAAATATCGAATATTAGCATGCTTTTCTTGAGATATATATGTAGATCCTTGACATAAACTTTTTATGCCCCAGTTCTGCATAATAGTCTCAACCTATGGTTTAAAGTTCAAGTGTGGACTTAATTTGACATTATCTTCTGAGGCTTTACAGGTAGATGAGGTTAAACATGCAAATAATTACAGTAAATACCATTAGAAAATCCAACAGGGAGTTTTACTTGCATTGAATTGCCACCCCTCAATGTATTATAGGGAACCTTTTGAACCATTTGCCATCCCAACTACTTTGGGATGGAAAATGGTCATGGTTTAAAATAAGAAAATAAATTCAATAGAAATTAAAACAACTCAACACAACATTCATTCAAGCAGCCGCCTGCGTTTAATATGACACCAATAAGATCTTGGTTCTGAAATGATAATGGTATGTCCAGTATGTCTATATTTAAAACCAAATGACTCTTGACTCATACAAATCAACCGCTGAAGAAATGAAACATGTGAAATGGCAGGCCATCCGGCTAGGTTGTAGCCACCACCCTATACTTACTAGGCCAGTAATGGCTTACTAAATACATGAGGAGACCATAGACCAAATAAAAAGTCATATTTCCCACGAATGTTCAAAACGTGTAAGGTATAATGGCACGTGCGCTTTTGGGCAGCAGGCGTTGCGATTGGCAAAAAGAAAACATGTATAGCCCAATAGCAAAGTTGTTTCTTGTGCACATTGGTACCTGAAGAGGGGTCCTATGGGGAATAAAAACGCACTTGCAGTTTACAAAACCGTTTACCGTTTACAGCTTTGCTACAAGGCCACAGTTCTTCAGAACTACTTATCTGCAAGGATAAGGCTACCAATCACAGGACTACAAGGTGGAACTCGTCCGCCCAGCTTGAATTAACCTCTGCCAACCTTTAATAGCAATACGGCTGTGCCAAGTCTCATTGTGTCTCGACACATTATTATCCAGTGACTCAGTTTGGAATTGGTGTTCTATCGAAAAGGTGATACATCTGCTTTTACAGACGGAAGACCTTCTGAACAAAAGAAGCCACCAGCAAGAATCTATAAAAAAATCTTTATGTTAATATTGCAAAAGATTGACATTTGATAGTATTGTTACATGTAACATTCAATTTTCATATATACTAAAACATGGCTCAGCACATAAAACAGTCCAAACATACTTATATACAGTAACAACATGTGTCATTTAGGCTGGGTATTGCGTTTATTCCGATACCAATCTGGAACCTCCTTTTTGGTCTGCAAAAAAGTTTAACAAAATTGCGTCACTATTTTGTCTTCACACAATTAAATTCATGTCCGTTCCAATTATTCCTGTCAAGGCTTGATTTTCGTGAATCATTGCAAACGGTTTTCATGAAGCCATGATCAGAGTCATTATTTACTGAAAGGTGCAGTATGTAGGATTTAGTGGCATCTAGCGATGAGGTTCCATCAACGTATGAGAAGAAAGTACCTACAATAATATATCATCGTCTGCAACAGCATTTAGTAGCCTAGTGTCAAGTGATGAGTTTCCTTGATAGATTCATCATTTGTATGTAGTTGTTTAGTCCGTTTAACTATCGGTCATAGTTTACAAGTGAGATAGGGATTATGTTAAAAAAAGGTCAAATGCATCCTCGCTAAAGCCGTTTGTCCTTTCTGAGCTACTGTAGAAACATGACGGTGCAGCATGGCTGGCTCCGTGGGAGAGGACCCTCTCCCCATGTAGATATAATTCTCAGATTGTATTTTCATGACATTATACACTAATTAAAAAATACTTGCCAACATTATTTTCAATTTCTGCCCAATCCATTCCACTAGATGCCAATGTATTCTACACCCTGCCCCTTTAAGGATGTACAGTGACAGAATTGTTACAATGCCTGTGATCACCTCACAACATGGCCAGGGATAATGTAAACAGCATGTAACACGTAGTGCAAATAAAATAATATATGTGTTATATGTGATATTTAAGGAAATGTGATTTATTTGAATACGTAATTGTTAATTTATTAAAACCTGAACATATTACCAATTACAATGTCGTTTTATCTGACATTTCGCGCAAATTTAGCAGACAAAGACAGAAATTGCCACCAGCGACATCAGACACTTACGAACACGGTGGGTTTCGGCCTGGCCGGCCCCTCCGCGTCCTCTGCTGCGCCGATGTGGTGCTTTGGACGACGGTCCCCGGGGCCTGTGGGGCGGTCCCCTGCCTCATCCCCCTGTCCCGAGCGCATGCTGATCAGCACCTGCTTCATCACGGCAAACTCCTGTGGCCAGAGGGAAGGTAGGGGCGCGAGAGAGAAACACAGCAATGAAGTTCAAGCACAATTTATGTTCCTCCTCCCCTCAAAGTTAATCTGTATTCTCTTCCACTCCCACTGCGTTCACCGTTCAAACATCCGACATGCTTTACCCCGTCCGATGGAGGTCCGACATATTTACCCCGGGCCTAACCTGCAAACATCCCACAATGAGAGCAATGCTAATGAGCATATGCAGATTAATGCTGTGGCAGGGTGGCGGCAGGCTAAAGGGGAAAGTCTCTGGGGTCGATTTATCAGCCCTGAAGACGTGAGCGCTCTCTCTCTCTCTCTCTCTCTCTCTCTCTCTCTCTCTCTCTCTCTCTCTCTCTCTCTCTCTCTCTCTCTCTCTCTCTCTCTCTCTCTCTCTCTCTCTCTCTCTCTCCTCTCTCTCTCTCTCTCTCTCTCTCTCTCTCTCTCTCTCTCTCTCTCTCTCTCTCTCTCTCTCTCTCTCTCTCTCTCTCTCTCTCTCTCTCTCTCTCTCTCTCTCTCTCTCTCTCTCTCTCTCTCTCTCTCTCGGCATCCCAAGCAGCCAGGCTACACAACAGCTGTCTGGGAGAGGGGCACGTAGCTCATGCCGTACAATTTGGCAGGAGCCACACACTTCCAGACTTTCACCTATGCAGCGCATGCGCGCACACATACACAGACGCAACACGCAAAACACACATCTTTAGAGCTGACGACTGACTAGATATGTGACTATGCGCAGAAAAGACGACACAATTTGTGTTTCTTTGTCAAGAATCCAACCCAAATGTTAAGATTGTAATAATTATAAATATTGTTGGGCAGCGAGATAAAAATGTCGGGTCTAGTCTCATAAAGGTTGAATTCCTATTCACTTGTTTATTGTGACACAGCTCTTACAGAGCAGGTATATCGGTTCAACTCTATCCCTCTTTTGTCGCTGCATAAACAACCAGGAGGCACAGAAACAGACACACGACTCGGAATACCACAGGCTGAGATTCCTCGCTCTTGTAACAGCAGTGGCGGGTCAAACAGGATCAATCCTAACTCCTGGATCTCATCTGCTGGTTAGAGTAGGATTAAATGAGCCGGTGGGACCTGACTGGACGTCCCCCTCTTGATGACGTGGTGAGAGAGTACCTCTCTGTGGTTGAGAAGTCTCTCCAAGTCCGCCGACATTTTGCTCTGCACCTGCTGCAAGGCTGTCCGCTCCTTCCGCAGGGCGCTGGTGAAACATACGCAGAGATGCAGCCATCACCTACGTGCCTTTTCGAGAAGGCTCAATGGGCTACAAATAGGAAGGTAGACCATGCATGTTTAGAATTACAACCAGAAGCGCCGACGCACATAATTACAGACAGCACAGAGAAACAATCCATCAGCCTTCAGTCAACCATTTCACTCCAAACGGCAACCACAAACGGCCTACAAGTTCACATGGTATAAATTCTGAACATAACACAAGTCAAATAAAATGAGAAAATACAAGAAATTACCTCTCAGCGATATATTGGGGGAAACAAGACTGGTTTGTGTGGTTTGCTTCTAAGGGTAACACAGTGTCACTCACATGCAAGGAAGCCTCTAAAAAGCCCTTTTTTCACACGATTTCTTCCCATATTTCACATGGGCAGCATCTCCCTGTAGGGTATCAGTTGGCTCTACGAACAAGGCTATTGCACGTCGGAGCATGTGCACTACATTGCCTCACCGAGGCCCCTGCGATCGCAGAGTGTTAAGGAGAAACGACACACACACACACACACACACACACACACACACACACACACACACACACACACACACACACACACACACACACACACACACACACACACACACACACACACACACACACACACCTGTGTCACAACAACAGGGTAATGGTAACTCAATCCATTCTCACCCAATTCACAAGATATGGTCAGATAACAGGAAACTTTACAGATTTCCTAATAAAAAAATTTGCATTTGGTTGTATTTCCTGTTCAGGGTGACGTGCGCTCCGGACGCGAGAGGCCGATAGACCATAAGGACTTGCTTAAAACCCATTCGCGCTGGATGCTGCGTCGCGCAACATTGCCCCTCCTACCGGGAGTTGCGTAGCTCAACATTAGCACTTCTGCCGGCTGCTGCGTGGCGCAGCATTTTGGACAATTCTTACTATTTCCTCTGAAAACCCTCAGGCAATGAGGTTCTTTTTCCTAGTATAGCATAGGATTCTAGCAGGCGTTTTTAGCAGGTGTTGTAGGAGTGAATGGGTTAAGTGCAACACAGTAAGCAACAGTACAGCAATAAGGCCATGGGTCTGGTTCATCTCTGTGTAACGTGTGTTCCCCTCGAAGTTTGAGGGGAAGGTTGTGTGTGTGTGTGCTCCCCTGTCAGTGTGAGGGCAAGACTGTGTGTGTGTTCCCCTCTTAGTTTACGGGGAAGGTTGTGTGTGTGTTCCCCTCTCAGATTAAGGGGAAGGTTGTGTGTGTGTTCCCCTCTCAGATTAAGGGGAAGGTTGTGTGTGTGTTCCCCTCTCAGATTAAGGGGAAGGTTGTGTGTGTGTTCCCCTCTCAGATTAAGGGGAAGGTTGTGTGTGTGTTTCCCTCTAAGGTTAAGGGGAAGGTTGTGTGTGTGTTCCCCTCTCAGGTTAAGGGGAAGCCTTTGTGTGTGTTCCCCTCTTAGTTTACGGAGAAGGTTGTGTGTGTGTTTCCCTCTAAGGTTAAGGGGAAGGTTGTGTGTGTGTGTGTATGATCCCCTCTCGTTTATATTTTATTCCGTGGGCTTCCTGCTCAGTCTGGGCACTAGAAGAGAGATAACCTGCATGGTTAGCGGAGATGGAAAGCCCTAAGAATCGCTTTAATGTCAGAATAAATATATAGACTATCATAATATAACTAGTATAAAGGAGTAGGCCAGTGCGTGTAAACTGGAAATACGCAAGACTCATAACACAAAAACACAGAAAAACCCTGTTCTGTGTCAGGGGTTGATTGATTGATTGATTGATTGATTGATTGATTAATACTTTAATAATCCCAGGGGGAAATTATTTTTGTCAAGAACTCCAGAAATAAAAACACAAATATCAAGAATAAAATATAATATTATATATATCTATAGATATATATAATATAAACATATATACATACATAAAAGATAAAACCTAAGAAATACAAATATACAAACAACATCGATTTAAATTTGGGGGTTTGGGGGGTTGGTTCGAGCGTCTCAGAGTGTGCGGGCGTGCGTGCATGTGTGCGTGGTTCTTTTACCTCACGCTGTCCCCCAGGGAGGCCACTTGTTCCTTGAGGGAGGCGATCTGCGCGTCCCGTTGCCGCACGGTCTCTATCAGGTAGCTGTAGGGCTGCTGGGTCTGCTGCAGCAGCCGATTGGCTGTGGACAGCTGAGGGGGGATGGGGGGGGGGGGGGGGGCGTGGCGCACAACAGCCATTAACAGACACACAGACAACGCAGACAAGGCGGGATAGATAACACCGACAACACAGACATCACAAACAGCAGCAGGAACAATAAACACATGTCCGTCCGTTGTTGGGAAACAGGGGGAGGGACTGGTTTGAACTGGGAGCCAAAACGGTCAGACTGGCGTTCAGCTGCATCAGGGCGACACAGGACCAATAAAAACAAAAAACAAACAAAAAAAAAAACATACGATTGCTCTGCAGTGAGCCAATGCAAAAACCATGACTAACTGCAGAACTCGACCCCTCCCTAATACCGCTAGCTATTAATAAATCACAACATTCATTGAGAAACCACCCAGTGCTAGAATTGCATCGAAACGTAAACAATGTTGGGGTCGACATGCGCCTGAATGCGCTCCGACCGCTGTGTACATACGTTTCAGATTACAGAATCTACAACGCTACACAATCTTTAACGGCGTTACTTGATAATCTATTTTTACGGCCTATTAGTATCGCAGGTGAGTAAACCGGGGGTGTGGAGGTGGAGTGGCGTATATGTGGGCGGCTAAGTGGTGCACACCCATGGACTATCCTGTGCATAGATAACATTACTTTTCACCCTCTTTCTTTCATGCCCTTTGAGTCATGTGGCAATCCAGGTGCCAATGAATCAACCTGGACAGGTGAATGGCTGGCTTATTTAATTACCAGCAGGCTCCGCCCAGCACCAGCCCCACCTCCACAGGGGACCCACATGTTGGCCCCGCACGGCACGAGTGTCACAAACGTGATGCGATAAGACACACACACACACACACACGGGCTCGAGAGATGCAAAGAAAGAAATACTCGAGAAGCGATACGAATAAAAGGCTGTGGCAGTATAAACACAGGCAGGACGGGCCAAACATAACAAACACCAGCCGTCGGTGGTTGGTGTAATGAGTCACGGGAGAGAGTCGAGCGTGTCCGTCACGGCCTTTGCAGCGGTGATACCCACTGTCAGCCACTTTGACAGCTCCTAAGACTCCCGGTTCACACACCTTGTTCGCGAGAAGCCTTTGAGATGTTTGGAAGCAGACAGAGTGTAGATTGCATCCGCCGACAGCTTAGAAAGCGTGATTTATTTTTCCGAAATGCGAAAGGACGCAGCAATGAATGACATTGGAAGCAGCGGGTGTATATTAGCGCTTGAATGCTTGTTTTTTTCTTATTCGACGCCGACATACTACTGCAGCACTGTGGAAAAAAAATATGTCCAGAAACAAATGGCTGTCCAGCGATCTGTGGTGGTTCCATCCGATGTTGTTGACGAAAGGCACATTCTTTAAAGAGCACGACAGGTCTACTTTTTTGGTTGAAAAACCACGTTTATATCCACGACAGCCCAAGAAAGGAGGCCCACTAGTAATATGCTGAACTCACAAACCACAGGAGAGCAACAGTGCTCACTGTAAACATGGAATGGAAGCACACATCTTCTTGGTCCACTGTGACAGCATGACCTGTGGCCTAGATGCTTTGATCCAAAGCCGCTTACGCCGCGTTTCCACTGCAGGGTGCGGTACGGTTCGGTTCGCCTCAGTCCGGTAGGGAGGGGGCGGTATAGCCCAGGCTCAGTTCCGAGGTCGCGTTTCCACCGCCGACAGTACCCTTTGTGGTAGGCCGGATGTCGATCGCCGCGGCAGCTACGTAAACATCGTGACATCATAGCAGCGCAGAGGAGAATGCAGAGGAACGTCTCCACCTCCTTGTTCGCCCAAGCAAGAGTTTTACGCGACATGTTCTCAGAGTTCAACCGGCAAACTCAGTGCAGTGCAGTCTGGGGTGAACTGCAGCATGGAGGAGAAAATGATTGTTGCTGTTTGTGATTCCCGGAGCTCTATATATAATTGTATATAATATAATTGTATATAATATCATGGCCGTAGCGTTGGGAGCTCTCATAGGGATTGGGCTTCTCGGGGTTTGTTTACCGGCGTTGCTATGGTTTCCGGTCTTGTGTGTTCCAATGGTTTATTAGGAAGGCCCATAATAAAACTCTGTCTAATCAATACTTCCTTCACTGCCTCTTCCGTGGTCATTAAATATTATGAATAGACTGCGTCGGGTCCTCCGACGTCTCTCTCTCTTTCACAAAAGGTAAAGACAAGCTTATCGTGTTGTTGCGCAACAAATTCGACAAAACTTGCACAGCGACAGATTATGATTTGTGGCGCGACAAAACTTTGGCGACAAATGTCGCGTTTGGTGTGAACGCAGGCTACTGTTTGTGTTTGTTTCATCCCCACGTCACCTCGGGAAGTGACGATTCTGTCAACCAATCAACGGAGGGGGTGTGTAGCTCGGATTTTTCCGGCACCCTTTCAGGCGTCTCAGTACCCCAACGGAGGAGTACTGAAGACGAGGGCAAAACGAGTACGGCTCAGTCCGGGTCACGCCCACTTTTGGCAGTGGAAACGCACGCCTTACCGCACTTTTGCGAACCAAACCGTACAGCACCCTGCAGTGGAAACGCGGCATAAGAGTGATATTTATCTTCTGTAGATACACCTAATTAAAGAGCACGGAGGGGTGGGGCATTGTGCTCAACAATGTCTACAGGTAGACTGCAGACATTGGGCTTCAAACCTAGAACCTTTCAGTTAGGAGTGGCCCTACACGCTAGACCAGTGATATTGAACCTGCTTTACGCATACCAATAGTGGTACAATAGTGGAGTTTTATTCTTGAAAATAGACACATTTACAAGCATAGAAACAATTATAGAGATGATTGAAAATCAATGTATTCTAAATATTTTTCAGTAAATACTGTATGACGGCATGTTATTATTCAAACGTTTTTTTTATGCTTTTATATTATAGACTGAGATAGAGAGGAAGGTATGGGAGATAGAGGGGCAGCAAATGAACACGGGAAGGATTTAAACCCGGGTCGCTGCGTTCAGGACTGAGCCTATAAGGTCAGCCACCAGGGTGACCTTAACCCCTTGTTATTATTAAGCGTCGCTTTTATGCATTCCATCATATTTTCCATTACAATGTTCCATTGTATTGCTTACTGGGAGCATAAGGAGAGGTCCCACATTTCTATTCTCCAATGTTTTTTCCGCCCAATGAAGACATCATTGGGTGTAAAGGGGGAACTCTCTGTGTGTGTGTGTCTGTGTCTGTGTGTGTGTGTCTGTGTGTGTGTGTGTGCGCTTACCTCCTCGGAGATGTGACCTGTCTGTGTGGTGTGTTTCTCCACCTCCCTCCTTAGTGAGGTGTTTTGTCTCTCCAGCTGGAGCACCCTGCGAGCCAAGTGAACGCTACACACACACACACACACACACACACACACACACACACACACACACACACACACACACACACACACACACACACACACACACACACACACACACACACACACACACACACACACACACACACACACACACTTTTCAGATATTATGAGCAGGTAAGTTAGGTGTCATGCAGGTAGGAACTTACAGCCACCCTCCAATAGAACATCCTATCTTAGTGTATGAACTGTAGGGGCTGGTCTTTTGGCGTTAAGCCTGCATGATCATGAAATATGTGCTGTGTCACTTTTTAACATTCACTTTTTTTCCTTCCTCTGGAGACAACATAGATTAAGAAGGACATAGAACTCCCTTCGCTGGGTGAATGGGTTATTAATATTTAGACACCATATTAAAATAAAACGCATAACTGAGACAGTAGTATAACATTAATATATATACTTATATACACACACACACACTGTATTTATTTTGCATATATAACAGTTGCATATTATTGAGTCCCCCTCGATAACCCAAGCTGTCATTAACAAATACAACAAGCAACTTGTATTTACGCCTTCAGTAATGGACCTGCTGAAAGCTACTTTGACTGTAAAGCCAATACGTGACATCACAAGAAGTACATACATCTGCAACTAGTAATACCCCCCCCCCCACTCTCACTTACATTACAGTAAATCCATACCAACAGAGCTCAGCTTGGAGATGGGTAAAAGTCTTAGCATAAGAGATAGCTTAACCGCAGCACAGAGGTGAGCAAATCCATTTGAAATACACTTCTCTGTTGGGCGTTTAACATGACGAGGGGAGTGATCCGCTGGGCCGGTGCCAGGCCAGGCCAGCCAAGCAGGGATAGCTGCAGGTGATATGGGAGCATCTGTTGACGTGGGGCCGTCACCTGACTGTCACAGACACTGGTCTGTGATGGCCATTGAAGACGCTACGTCCACTGATACCAGACGATGTTTGTGTGTTTGAATCTGTGCCTAAGTGGGACCAGGCTTATCATAAGCCACGTTAAGGAACGGCTACTTAACATGCCTTATGCATAGTGTTTGTTTTTTGGTTATATTTTTTTTAAATATTATCTTATTTTGCCTCTTTAAGATATTACTTTAATGTAAAGCGGGGAGATGCTTGACCCTAACCCTGAATCCAGGTCAATTCATCAATACACAACAGACTGTATTGATATAACTGTAATCGATCAGGTTTATCGATGTACATAATTTCACATAGCGGCATTTGATTCACTGATTTTCTGTGTATGAATACAAATAGCTGACGCTCGCATGGGAGTACCGTTTGTGATGTGATGGTTCTAATGGGGGATGATGCAGAGGAGAATTTCCATGGTGCATGTTCACGGATCTCAGCACGCTTATGTCCTACTTTTTGGACTGCATGAACCCAATCCTTTAGTGAACTAAATCCTATAGTGTACCAAATCCTAGTGAACCCAGTCCTATAGTGAAAAGACTTAAGTCTATTCTGTGCAAACACTACCAAAACAAAAGGCTAAACCGGTAAGACAAGACCAGCCGAGATCAACCAGAAGATGCTGGGTGTGTCTACCTCTGCTGGAGTCTCCTCTTGGCCGTGGTGGGAACGTTGGCGCCATAGCCGTACGAGAAGAGCACCCTCTCCGCCTCCTCCTCGTTCTCGACTGGGGAGAGAGGAAGTTGAACCTTGGCTCACTGACCAAGTGGTCACAGGGTACTGGCTTTATGGCTAGCACGGCCTGTTGTGAACTTATTCCTGGGGAATCTCTTAGCAAGGATTTGTATTTGCGAGCAGAAGTTCCACAGTATTGTGATCGAAGCCTCATATCTTTTTGTAATACTGGCACAACAACAACAACTCTGTATACAATTGTTTGCAGTTTTAAAAGAACGTAAGTGTTCACAAAAGTGAAGCTGCATGTCAATTGGCATAGACAGACATGAAATATGAACTAACCAATGACACCCTAATCAAACTCTGTTTCAGCGCTCCACGTCAACAGATTGGATCCACCAGCCTAAATACAAAACACAGCGCCCCATTTTGGAATCTAATCCAAGACACAAATGGGAGTGTGATAAAGAATCCTAAATCTGCTCTAAACGCACTGCATCAGCTTCTGTCTGTCTGAGCCTCTTTGACCATCCGGGGCGGAGGGGAGAGAGTGTTAGGGTGAGGGAGGGGGCGGGGGGTGGCGGGGGTGAGGGGGTCCTGGCCCTTACTCTCGGCGGCCTGCATGGTGACCTGGTCCAGCTCCTGCTCCAGCCTCTCGTAGGTCTGCAGCCGAGCCGCCTGCTCGGCGTTCTGGGCCTGCAGCTCCACCGCTCGCTTCTCCGACACCGTCTGGAGCGCGTAGAACTCCTGCGTCAACATCTGAGCAGGACCAGAGCGCAGGGTTCCTTTGTTAATAACAAAGACTCTGACTTCTTGCTGTGGCCGCCCGCCCGCCAATTTCCTCTGGGGGAGTGACCCTTTATCACGGCACGTACGTTCGTCTCGTTCCTCAGTGTCAACGCTCTGACCAGAATGCCGACGACGCTGTGGATGTTGATGTAAGAGCGTCTGATAAACGTGGTGGCGGGAAGTTAATGGTAATCAAACGAAATTTCCGAAACAAAGGAGAACTGACCAATCATTGACCTCTGACCCATGTTGTAATAGTAGATTGTTGGTACAGCATCGTGACTGAAGGGTACAGTGTAATGCATTCAAAGAGCTCATCTCCTTCAAGATGACATCATTTTGTTGTCTTTACTTGAAAAGGAATTTTTAAATAATATTTTAAATATTTAAAATTTGTTTAAAATGTTCCAAATTATTATTTTTTTATTAGACTACTAATAAAAATAATGTGATCTTCACACATGATACCATTTCTGGAAACCAATGTGAACTTCACACATGATACCATTTCTGGAAGCCAGCCCCTGAAAGGCCGTCTATTATCGGTGTGAGGGACATACCTCCAGCTTCTTCTGTTGCTTCTCGCACTCCACCTGGCACAGGCCCAGGGCCTTGGCCGTCTCCTCCTGGACCATGTGAGCCCGCTCCGCCTCAAACGAGCTCAGCTTGGTCTGGTTGGACAGCTCGGCCACGCGGCTGTCCGTCCCCAGCTGCAGCTGGCGGTACCTGGACAGACAGACACAGACACAGACACAGACACACACACACACACACACACACACACACACACACACACACACACACACACACACAACACATACACTTAACACACACACACACAGCACACACACACACACTTCATTAAGATACCAGCACAAGCAAGTGATCATGGCATTTAACTCGGAGAGACGGAAGGTACTCGAAATGCATGGTTGGTTTCCACCAAATGTGTTTCTTAAATTAATGATATCAAAATATATAGTATCCATCTAGCATTGTGCAAAGTTTGTTTTAGCGTTACCTTTTGCACATTAAAGTGAAGTTTTCTTTGGCAAATAACAAATCCTGCAGTGACTGATTAATCTTTTTCGTTTGGCATGCGTCTGAGATTTGTTAGCCGAGAAATACAATTCTCTCCACAGTCGGAATATGCATTACTTTGCGAGGCAGCTGGAAGAAAGGAACTACGTGATCTACGTGTTAGACAGATGGATAATCCAATCACCAGCTAAGTACTCTTTGAGTACTTTTTTACTTTTCCAAACAGTTTCCGAGCACAACTTCCCAGGTGGTTCTGCATCACAAAATACCGGGCTCAAGCAAACCTGGACTTGTTTGGAAAAACATTTGCTTTCCCCTTCTGGATTAATTACTTGATTTCACAGTCAAAAAATACATGAAAATGATCAAAATGAAAGCATAGAAATCAAAAAATATGAAAATGAATATCCCAAAAGAAAAGGACATCTTGCTACAATTATACTGAAACATATATAAGCTCCTTTCTTCACATTTCCATGAATGTGGTTGGGTTCTCATTTAACCGGTGGAGGTACAACTGCAGCCTCAGGTTGAGAAGGGAGGAATTTAAAGCACCAATTTCTGAGTATAAAAAAGAAAACCACTTCTATAGCAGTGAGGATAGGATCTATTCCTGAATGTATAAGACAACTTCCTGAAGAAATGTTTAGCTTGAAAACGGACAACAAATTCCTGGGCTAATCTACGTTTACATTTCATTATTCGGGGGGGGAAGTTGGCAGCTGGTGAAGGTGTTCATTAAAAAAAAAAAGGTGGAGAAAGGCTGTTTCCATTCCCTTATACAAGCCCCGCACGGAGGTTCACACGAGGCCAACGCCTTCGGCCACGTGCCCGCCGGCTGGCGTAATTGGGGCCAGAGAGTCACTTGGTGGACAATATTAATAACTCTCCATTGCAGCCGGCTCTTATGGATTTCATCATGCACCCGACGGCCCGGAAGGGTTCGCGCTCTCGCGATGTTGGGGCGCGATCAGCATTGTGCCCGCGTGCCCCCTGTCAGTGGACGGCCGCGGCTAAAAGCGTCTCAAACCAACACAAATAATTTCCCAAAAGGGTAAGGCGGAGGTGTGTTCCCTCGCTGTCCAATCCTATCGATCGTAACAACCCCGGCGTTGTTTTCATAAAAAACGAGGGCCCGAAGTACGGGGCGTCCCAGAGCACCCCTTATTTACACCCCCTGAGGGTGTCCCTTACCCTGGAGATCCAACCCCTTCCTTACCGCAAAGAAATCGATATTGGGTGATCAATTCCCCGGCCGTTTTTACGTCAAACGTTCCGCACTCGGCAACGTTCCCCGAATAGGAGGAAGAGGGGTTGTGTACGGTGCTGCCCTCTGGGAATGCTGGCTGACGCCATATCAATCGTGTCCGCTTCATTCTTTGCCCCCCAAAAATAGAGGCATGTGCGGGGTGAAGGGGTTAAAGGCTTGTGGCGGGGCATCTGTCGTTCCTGGCCTGCGATGGAGCTGCCGAGTGGGAATGTGATCAGAGAGAGCGAGGCAGAGAAGGAGAGAGAGAGAGAGAGAGAGGGATAGAGAGAGATAGGGAGGGTGATAGAGATAGAGAGAGAGCACGAGAGAAGGGGGGGGGGGGGGAGTAGCAAGGAATGACCAACAGCTGGTGGTACAGAGCTTCAAAAATGAGGGGCATTTGAAGTCGCTACTGCAGTGTCAGTGTACATGCGGAGCATAGTGCTGCTGCTGCTGTTTGGAGCTGTGTATCGATATTGTGTGTGTGTGTGTGTGTGTGTGTGTGTGTGTGTGTGTGTGTGTGTGTGTGTGTGTGTGTGTGTGTGTGTGTGTGTGTGTGTGTGTGTGTGTGTGTGTGTGTGTGTGTGTGTGTGTGTGTGTGTGTGTGTGTGTGTGTTTTTAGTTATGCAATGATATCCGAAACGATCAAATGTATAAAGATTTATATCAAAATGTTCCTATATAAACGGTTGAGCTCGATTCTAACAGGCCTATAAAGAACGCGACACAATAAAAGGCTCACTTCTTTACAGCCAGGCAAGGCAGGGTGTGGGTACAGGAAACTCTATCAAATGAAAAGTACTGATACTTTATTTGTTCTTGGTTTGACCAAAGACAATAACAAAAATAACCACGAGAGAAAAATAAAATGGGAAACTTTTTTGGCACCATTTGTCTTATATCGCAATCATAGACAAGAAACAGAATAAAGAGGTGAAACCCTAATGCTTGTACTATTTCAATCTATGAGAATGACTCAACTTCTAGAAGGGGAAGCGGTAGACTTTCCTTTTGAGAGGACGGTAATGTTGGTAATTCACAGACATGTCACCTCATGGCCTTACACTGAACTGCTCCACACAGAACAGAACAACGCTCATGATTTGTGGTAAGGGAAGGTAGACCACACGCCGTTTCAGTTCCCACCACACCCCCCCCGACATATGACCGGATTGGAACTTACTCACACACACGTACACATGCGTCAGCACGAGCACACACACACACACACACACACACACACACACACACACACACACACACACACACACACACACACACACACACACACACACACACACACACACACACACACACACACACACGCGCACGTCAATTCAAAACAAAACAGAAAAATCGCTGCCATGGCGAGAAGAAAGTCAGTTAAAAAAAATGACACTTCTGAGCGATTGTAACTTCTACCTATTGACCTTCCAAATAGGGCCGACATCCATCTCACAATAGCGTCGGTGTGTCACCTCGCTTCCCTGTGTGGTTCCAACGGTGGCTTCATTCCATGTAAGCATTGCTTTTTATATTTCAGATGGGATCTTAATCATAGTGCGCTTCACCTTCGTAGTCTTTCAACACACCACACCTCTTAATGCTGGGGGGACGGGGACGGGGGGGGGACGTTGACAGATTAAACAGTTGCCCCAGCTTGCTCCTCTGAGGATACCCCTCCCTCCCCCAACACACACTCAAACACACCTCCCCCCCTCTTGGCTCTCCCCCCCCCCGTCAACTGTTACACCGATGACGACAAAGATATGAGTCATATTAAAAGCTTTGCTATAAAAAAAAAGCAAAAAATAAATAGTACCGGTTCTCCTTTTGATTTGTACATCGTATCGTTTTTGGTCAATGTTTTTGTTCCTGTTTTTAATGTCGGGAGACGGGGGAGCAGGGAGGGGACGGGGGACTGGTGAATGTTGTTTTGGCCCCCAGACGATGCGTTGCTCAAGTATTTCTGCCGTGAGAGGCAGTGCCTATGTAAGCAGTCCCTACGCCTGTCATAGAACTCGATCGGCAAGAACAGCCTGCACATTGCTTAAGGTGCACTCACACCACTGGGAATTCACTCTTACCAATAGAGCATTAACCCCAGAGTCAAATCAGGGGGGGGTTTACCCATGATTATTATAAAATATTATTAAACATTAAGTGTTTATCGTAGGACAAACAAATCCAATTTTATCCTGTGGTTATTATCCATGGTCCTAAAAGTTGATTTATGCAGGTGGGTCGAGGAGAGAATTGTGTTTTGGAGGGTATTAGTAAACGGAGCATCTTTTAACAAAATGTAAAAGCAACCCCTGAAAGACGACTGAACTGTGACGGAGGGGCTATCCGTACATATCGCACAGGGCAGCCCCACCGCGGAGCGGCGCGCTGCAGTGAGTGGCTGGGAGGGCATCGAAACAGTGGCACTCACTGTTCCAGCAGTTGGTCGTATCTGGACTGAGCATCTCTCTCGGCGCCCACCGCCCGGTCCTTCTCCATCACGGCGTTGTCTCTCGCCTCACGCAGGTTCCTAGAATGAGCACACACACGCACGCGCGCACGCACACACACACACACACACACACACACACACACACACACACACACACACACACACACACACACACACACACACACACACACACACACACACACACACACACACACACACACACACACACACACACACACACACACACGATTTATGTCAACATCCTTATTATTATGATTATGTGCTGCTGCTCTATTTACAGCAATGCAAAGCTGTATTATTTGGAGTTAACAGAGTGACAGCCATGTCAATTGCTGCTGTCCGAGGCGTTAACCAACGGCGTGTAATTTGTGAGTCTTGAACATGATGAAAATCCTCCTATTTTGTCTTCCATTGGCCGCAGCAGCAAGACTACAACAAAAACTCTGAGTCAAATGCATATTTTAAGTTACAAATGTGAATGTTAGCTTTGGCATGAAGAAAGATATACAATATTATATTCACATAGTTTAGAAATGGATTCAGCTGTGGGGGAATTGTATTGTATCGTATTGTATTGTGATAAGATGATATATCTTGCATCTCATGAGACGTCCAGTAAAGTCAGCTGAATCATCGGTTGTACAATACAACCGAGGCAGTGTCTGGGAAGGGGGTGGGGCCAGCAATACCACCAGGCGTTGGCTCTTTAAATAAAGACGTGCATGTCTGGCCTGTCATATATATGCGTTTCCAAGGCAACGGGAAATCATTGCCAAATCAATATTAATATGATGTTGTCTCACTCAAATCTGCAACCATTACTTTTAAATAACAGAATTCATTAATCACTGACAAAAATAATACATAAAAGTTCTTAGGTTTCCAAAGCATTGAACAGTGTTTTTCTGGTAATGCATCTCGGATCGCACGGACTGAATATTGAACCAATGGACTCCAAGGTACTCCAGGAGCGTGTGAAGCTCACCCCACTGACGCCAAAACAGCCCAAATAAACCCAAGTGAATGTTCTTCTTGGACGTGGTGCAGCGGTTAAGGCGTCCCAGTGTACAACACCAGAGCACGGACCGCTGGGCCCCGCTGACACGGGACAGCGCCTCTCTTACCTGTTCTCCCTCTCGTACATCTCCCTGGAGGCCCGCTGCAGGTGGTCTATCTCCTGGCCCGTCTTCAGCCTGATGCTCTCCAGCTCCTCCCTCAGCTTGGCCTCATACTCGCTCTTGTGCTGGTCTCTGGACAGAGAAATAGAAAAACATGCGAATAATGAACAACGGGATGAACCGTCATGAAGGACAGACCCTCCTGCCTGAACATGGACCTCACACCAGAAAGGGTCTTTGTTGTGTTTTTTTTTTTTTTAATGTTCTGTCTCTTAATGCGTTACAACAGAGGCGGGGGACTAAGGGAACTGCTACGGCCAATTAGCAATGCCTTTTTATTCTATACACAAATCTTGCACTATGCACGTTGTGTTTTATTTGAAGTACCCCCCCCTCGAGCAATAAGTCTCACCCTGTGGGTGAGACTTATTGCCTGGCCGAGGGCTACGCTGCTAACCTGGACGAGACATATTTCTCGTACACCTCCTCCCGGGCCCTCTTGGTGTCTTCAAGCTGCACCTGAGCCACGGGTGGAGAAACAGGGAGTTCAGAGGTCGGGATGTATGAGAGCAACAACACATTTAAATATGTTATATTAGAGTAATAAAACGAAATGATCATAAACAAAAGTGAGGGGTACTAGGGGTCAACGCCGCAGACCTGCAGCCTCTCCAGACGGTCCTCCTCATGTGCACAGCGCACGCTAAGCTCCATGTTCTGCCTGTGGAGGTAGTCCTTGTCCTTCTGTAGCAGGCTCACAGACTGCTGCAACGCTGCCACCTGCAGGACGAATGGGGGAACGGCACTGTTACATTACCGTTATTATGCTGCAACGCTGCCACCTGCAGGACGAATGGGGGAACGCCACTGTTACATTACCGGTATTATTTCAATACTCTTGACCTGGTTTGAATGGGAGGGAGGATAGTGGGTGATGGTGATATAAATGATATAATTTAAATAGTTTTATATGATAGCTGAACTACAACAGAATCATTCTCTACCCGATGTGTGTGTGTGTGTGTGTGTGTGTGTGTGTGTGTGTGTGTGTGTGTGTGTGTGTGTGTGTTTGTGTGTATTTGGGTTTTCAAGTCATTGAGCGTGCATATATTCGGTTTGTGTATGCTTGAGATACCTCCTTGCTGAGGCCATCCTTCTCTCTGCTCTGGCCGCTGTGAGCCAGGTCCAGGGTCTCCATTCGCCTCCTCAGCTCCTTCACCTCCACCTCTAAGCTATCGCGCTCCCTACGGACCACCACACCCCAGCACAAAGGCAGCATTACAACCACCACACCTGGGGCTCCATCCACTAGTGTTGATTACTACGGTGGCCGTAAGCACTGTTGTCATTCCTTCTTGTCTCCAACCTGCTTTCCTGTCTATCCTTTCCAGTCAAGGAGGGCTACTATCCTTACTGTCCAGTCCAGGAAGGCTAATCATTTCCCTACTTGAAAATGATTCATCATAGCCCGACACTCAAAAACAAAACAATTTAAGAGCAAAGCATTAGTCAAACAGCGGAATATTGTATCCCAAAAAACATTATGTTAAAATATAATCTGTGCTGTTTGACCTCTGCACCCCAGGTAGCGCCATGAGTCACAACTGTGGTTCATTTGACACACATAAACACAAACACATAAAAAATAATTAAAAACACACACACACACACAGTGTGTACTGTATGTTTCATACAGTACACACTGTGTATACTGGGTGGCAGTAGCTCAGGAGGTAGAGGGAGTTGGCTGGCAACCTGAAGGTTGTTGGTTCGATCCCCGGCTCCTCCTTGCTGAGTGTCAAGGTGTCCTTGAGCAAGGCACCTAACCCTAACTGCTCCCGACGAGCTGGCTGTTGCCTTGCATGGTTGACTCCGCCGTCGGTGTGTGAATGTGTGCGTGAATGGTGAAGGTGAAGCAATATATGAAACACTTTGAGTGGCCACATACGTACAGAACACACACACAGCACACACACACCACACACACATCACACATACACACACACACACACACACACACACACACACACACACACACCGTTTAAGGCTGGGGTAGTTCTCTCGCCGGTAATCTCCTTCCTGGATGTTCTGTTTGGTGTCGGCCAGATCCAGGGTCAGTCTCTGACAACGCATTTCAAGCTCTGTACGCAGCCTCCGCTCCTCATCATAGCTCTGTACCACACACAAACACACTCAATGTACGTCTTCCTTGTCAGAAAAGCATCGTATATACGAGGGATGCACTGATATTACCAACTAACACAGTACCCTTTAATTTGGAAAAGCCAATATCCATCCCATGCAGCTGTGTTTACATGAAAAACACTTTTGATGACGTCAAGACACGTTGACATCACGATGAATGGAAAATAATATCTGGCTATCATAGTTTATGAATATAGATTAGTAAAGAAATGTTTACAATGAAAACCCAATGCGCACACACACACACACACACGCACACACACACACACACACACACACTGCACCTCCATGAGAGTCTTGCTCTGGTTCCTTTGTGTGTCCAGCTCCTCCATCAGTCCAACAGTCTTCAGCTGGAGGTCAGTGAGCTGGCCCCGCAGAGGGGTCACCACCTCATAGAACCGCATCTGGTAGCAACACACACACACACACACACACACACACACACACACACACACACACACACACACACACACACACACACACACACACACACACACACACACACACACACACAATTTCCATTTCAACACTGATACTATTTTATGCCTAACATACAGTATTTAGAATGTAATTACAGCCTTTTTTTTTATTTTTATAGCTGAATATTTGGTGTGTTTGACGAGCCACCGTATTGATAGAAATTGTAGATCCACATCAGTACCAGAACGCGGAGCCTGGTCCTATGACACTCACAGCCACGTATTCTGGGATGGAGAGCTTGTCGTCGGGCTGAGCCTGCAGCTCCTGGTACTTGGCCTGGGAGATGTCCAGCTCCCTGAGGGACCTCCGCAGCTGGCCCGCCCTGTCACACAGTTGGCGGTTGGTCTCCTCCAGCTGCTGCTGCCTCTGCAGTATGCCGTCCATCTCCTGCTTACGCAGGGACTGCTGTTTCCTGAGCAGAGTGGAGCAGAAAGCAGGGCAGAGTCAGCACTGACTACCCATGCAGAGATCCACTGGAGGTGGTGGTGCAAGTGTCCCATAGGGTGAAGAATAGGATTAATGAGTTCAACAAATGATCAATAATATCAATTTATCATATAGGCTTTGTTTTGTTTTTAAAACCAGAAAATGTATCATATTCATACATCAATTTATCAACTTCTGATAAGTCAACCACATTGTGCAAAGACCAGAACATCAAAGTATTTAAATTGATCCTCCAATATTGATGGACATGGACCAACATGTAACAAGCACATCTTCCGACTCCCTTACCTGTTCTCTTCCTGGGCTAGTTTCAACTGGCTGTCCAATCGCAGGGCCAGGACCTGCTTCTGGTGAAGTGCATCGTTGAGTCTTTCCTCCGACTCCTCAATCTGAAACGAGGATGGAGACAACTTTATTCAACCTCCTTTCCCAACAATAGATGACATTCGATTCTTGTGAAGACTTTCAGATGTGTCTTACACTGGTCAGATGGTCGACTTTCATGTTGTCTATAGCAAGGTTCTTCTGAGACAACTCGATCTTGAGCCGCTGTATGTTGTGGAGCAGCTCTTTCCTCTCGATCAGCTGTCGGGTGACCTTCTGCGACCCGTTCCTCTGCTCATCGGAGGAGATGTCCTCTGTGGGCACCGTGGTCTCCAGGCTGATGTCCTCCGACTCCAGGTCGAGGGAACTGGAGATGTTCGCCATGGGCTTTCTCTGCTGCTTTTTTGGTGGCATGTTTTGTCCTTAACGTGATATAGACTGCAGCATAAAGCAGAGAGCCAGTGAATAAGAGAATCGGGATTCAAACGAAAATAGTTCAAGGATATCGCATTATTATTCGCTGTACAATGGCAGGGAAGCTGAAACAACAAAGCCAATGTATTCCCAGAGCTCTTAAAGACGGCGGACAAACACCACAACTGATAAGCCTACACCATTACACGTCAAAGCTGACAGAGACAGATGGTCGGTTTTGGTTTTCAAAGCCTCCCGCTGGAAAACATCCGTGGGACCGCCAACTATGGAGCCGCCAACGGACTCAAATCTGAGGGTGTGGAGTAAAGTTTTCATAACAACGCGTTGCCGGGAGTGCGCCCCCTATGGGAATGCATATATACTGCAACGACCACCCTGTCGTTCGACGACGCGGTGGTGCATTACTCTTCCTGAGCTCTAGGGGGAGTCACCTGGCTTTCAGAAACCCGCCTTATGCCTTCCTCTGTTTTGTTTTCATTCAGTACATAGTGGTGGGACAAAAAAGCATTTACAGAGTTTTAAATGCCAAACTACAATACTATAAAATAATCAGGTAACTGAATGGGATCGTATTTGTTTCATTGGAATATGCTGTAACATCAGCGATATTATATGTTGTATTAAATTAAAGAAATTCTGCATGTTATGTACGCTTATCTTACTGGTTGTTAGTTTTCTGTGAACTCCGCTAAACGTCCTTCTTTTCCACCGTCATGTGTTGGTGCCGCACATGAGTTTCTGGCTTTGGTTGATGGCCAAGTGTTCTTACTGATCGAATAAGGGAAACTAATCGGACATATTGTATTTTATACCTTTCACTCAAACATGTTGAAATCTAAAACATTCGTTAAGAAAACCCGGTCAGGGGGGGTGATGAAAATAGTGCGTGAACACTATTTAAGAGACGATATCTGGTGCGGAAGCGAGATCTGCACGGAGTGCAAACAAGAGTCCACGGTGCTGCAGAAGGACTCCTGCATTGAGAGCGACCTGTGTTCCTCTCCACATTATCTAGTCCCTGACACCAATGTGGTGCTGCATCAGGTATTATTGAGATTATGACTATTTCATGTCAGTGATATTATGTCGGTTTAACTCGAAATGGTTCACACAGATGATGAACCCTCAAGACACATTTATGAACCTAGTTCTAGTAGTCAAAGACTGACTCTTCATAATTGTCTCCTTTACAGATCGATGTGTTGGAAGATCCTCTGATTCGTAATGTCATTATCCTACAAACAGTACTACAGGAGGTGCGCCACCGCAGCGCACCGGTCTACAAACGCCTTAAGGATATTATCCATGAAAAAGAAAAACACTTCTATACATTTACCAACGAGCATCACAGGTAAACAGATGTTTATTCATGAAAAAACATTAATCTCAACAACCTAATTCCATCAAAATGATCATAAAAAATCGTGATCATAAATTCCCCAAATCTGTAAACTATGCAGACTATAATACTATACAGATTTTAATTGCATTTTGTTGGGTTTTTAAATTGTCTGATCTCTTTGCTGATCATTGTGGATTTTTTTTCATTTTTTGATGAATATGGGAACATAGGCACTTCTACCCAAAAGCATACTATTTTTAATACAAATGTTTATCTACCTGACTCATGATTGTTCAGAGACACATTCATCGAGCGAGAGCCAGGGGAGAGCGCCAACGATCGCAATGACCGTGCCATCCGGGTGGCCGTCAAATGGTACAGTCACCACCTGGACACTGCAGAGTCAGACAGCCTGAAGGTGGTTCTCATTACAAACGACCAGGGCAACAAGGAGAAGGCAGAGGAGAGTGGCTTGCTGGTGTACAAATGTAAGCCCTTTATACAAGTCGGCTGTGCTTCAGTTGCATGATTCAATTCTAGAATACGAAAGTATAGAATAACGAGTATCATGTCTGAGGAAAGTGCCCTGATTTGATTAAATCTCTATTTAAACCCTTGGATTGGTTGTCATCTTCCCAATAAAATGGTTTATCTCTTCACTAGGCGAGGATTATATCAAGAGTCTGCTAGCCAACCCGGAGCTGGTGGATCGCCTGGCTCTGACCAATGACGAGATGGTAAACATTGGACGGAGCGTTTTCTGGGAGAGCAATTTGTAGATGGGGTTTCATAGGAACATCCAACAACATTCGCATCTGTTTCTTCTTCTACCCCCAACCTCTGGCCTCCTGCTGCACTGCACTCCCCGCCTCCCTCTGTTTAGAAAGACATCAGTAGCAGCAAGGTGCTGTTCCCTGAGCACCTCCCTCTGTCCAGGATCCAGATGGGCATCAAGAGTGGTACCTTCCTCCAGGGCACCTTCAGGGCCAGCAGGGACAACTACCTGGAGGCCACGGTGTTCGTCCAGGGAGAAGGAGAGGACACAACTGAGGTGTGTGTGTGTGTGTGTGTGTGTGTGTGTGTGTGTGTGTGTGTGTGTGTGTGTGTGTGTGTGTGTGTGTGTGTGTGTGTGTGTGTGTGTGTGTCATTCATCATTATTGATTGTATACCCTGATTGTTTGTAACATGTTTTTTAATGGATTTTTGAAAGAAGTGCTGAATAAGTGCATAATGCACAGTTTTGGGAAACATACATAGATCATAATTATGCACTTTCGGATATAGGTTCATAAAGCACATGCCCAAATGGATCAGCTCTCTTTTAATGATGCAGATGGCGAGAGCGAAGTCTACTATGTAACCAAAGAATTAAAATGCTACACTAATGCCGCGTTTCCGGTGCAGGGTGCGGTATGGTTTGGTTCATAAAAGTGCGGCAAGGATTGCGTTTCCACCGCCAAAAGTGGGCGTGACCCGGACTGAGCCGTACTCGTTTTGCCCTCGTCTTCAGTACTCCTCCGTTGGGGTACTGAGACGCCTGAAAGGGTGCCGGAAAATTCGAGCTACACACCCCCTCCGTTGATTGGTCGACAGAATCGTCACTTCCGGGTGACGTGGGGATAAAAAAACAAACAAACAAACCTAATAAACCGTTGGAACACACAAGACCGGAAACCATAGCAACGCCGGTAAACAAACCCCGAGAAGCCCAATCCCTATGAGAGCTCCCCACGCTACGGCCATCCGGAGGCGCACAGAGCTTTTGGCCGTGATATATTATATACAATTATATTATATACTATTATATATAGAGCTCCGGGAATCGCAAACGGCAACAATCACTTTCTCCTCCATGCTGCAGTTCACCCCGGACTGCACTGCACTGAGTTTGACGTTTGAACGCTGAGAACATGTCGCGTAAAACTCTTGCTTGGGCGAACAAGGAGGTGGAGACGTTCCTCTGCATTCTCCTCTGCGCTGCTATGATGTCACGATGTTTACGTAGCTGCCGCGGCGATCGACATCCGGCCTACCACAAAGGGTACTGTCGGCGGTGGAAACGCGACCTCGGAACTGAGCTGGGCTATACCGCCCCCTCCCTACCGGACTGAGGCGAACCGTACCGTACCGCACCCTGCAGTGGAAACGCGGCGTAACACCTGTGCTATGTGTGACTCTACTCAAATTCTTCTACTCCTCCTCTTTACTCCCAGGTTATTCTGCAGGGCCTCCATAACCTGAACAGGGCCATTCATCAGGATGTGGTCGCCGTCCAGCTGTTGCCACGGGAAGAATGGGTGGCGCCCTCCTCAGTGGTCTTGCTTGACGAGAGGGAAGCGAAGGACGAGGACGACACAGAGGAAGAGGAGAAAGAGAAGGCTGTGAGAGGAGTTATTATTATCCTGTAGTTGAAGGTTTATTATTATGTCTTGAGTTATTAACTGCCTGTTTTAAGATGCGTGCAATAAATATTTTGCTGAAGAGGAGAACTTGTGGCCTTTTAAGGGGACAGATTGGCCATTTCAATCAAAGTGGAGGTGCCAGATTGTCTCTGCATCAACTGAGTAAATCTTTTTTCTTCTTGGCTCCTTGACCAGATGAAGATCATAGCGGACGATGCCGCCCGGAAGCCTACAGGGAAAGTGGTGGCAATCATCAAAAGAAACTGGAGGCCGTTTTGTGGCATGCTCAATAGCTCCCTTATCAAAGAGGTAAAGACACTGGACTTGCATTACTTCATACAAATGTTATTGTTTGTGTATAAAGGGATTTTTATTCCATCTGATATACTTCTGAATTCAAAGACCGGCCAATGTTAAATCTATGTAGCTTGAGAGAAAAATACTTTTTTCTACGTAGCTTGAGAGAAAAAATACTTATTAAGCTGAGTTGATAAAAAGGTAGTGCCATCAATATTGATCCGTTCTCCTTTCTCCTGTTTTTAGTCAACCCGACACCTGTTCACACCAGCTGACCGCCGCGTTCCTCGTATCCGCATTGAGACGCGCCAGGCCGCCGCCCTGCTCAGCCAGAGGATCATGGTGGCTATCGATGGCTGGCCCAGGCACTCCAGATACCCACATGTGAGTCACCACATCAATATTATGTGTAAATACCAAACACATTTTTTTATGTTTTTTCTTAATGATATATGAAGGCAATTACAATCAACCATTTAAGCTTTGCTAAAGGATGATTTGATCCTAAAAGGATATTTCCCAAATAGAGTCCTGAGTGGATGAATCTCCTGTTCACGTCCTCCCCTTTTCCCGCCACATCCCCCTGCCCCACCCACCAGGGTCACTTTGTACGCAGTCTGGGCGCCGCGGGCGATAAGGAGACGGAGACAGAAGTGCTGCTGCTAGAGCATGACGTGCCTCATCAGGACTTCTCCCAGGCCGTGCTTAGCTTCCTGCCAAAGATGCCGTGGTCCATTACACCAGAGGTAACCACTTAGCAGACATATTCATCACTCCTAGAAGTGATGTGGGTTTTTCTCGCCTCAATTGAAATTGTGAATATTGACTGTTTTTTTTATATCTTCATAATGCATCATTAAAACCACACTGGGTTGATTTGCAGGACATGGCCGTGAGAGAGGATTTGAGGGCTCTGACTGTATGCAGTGTGGATCCTCCTGGATGCACTGATATAGACGACGCACTCCACTGCAGAACGCTTGAGAATGGAAACGTTGAGGTAACAAACGCACACTTGTAAAAAATATATATATATATACCAATGTGTATATATATATATATTTTTTAATTATATGTTAAACAAATTAACATTCAAAACATGCCATGTTAACTAGCCGCTTCGATAAATGTGGGATTTCCTATTTGCTGGCCGTAGGTGGGTGTCCACATTGCAGATGTCAGTCACTTCATCAGACCAGGAAATGCTCTAGACCTGGAGGCGGCAAACCGTGGGACCACGGTCTACCTGTGTGGCAGGGTGAGGAGAAACGCATCTTGGGGTGTAATCATTAGTGGGGACCAAGTATTCATATTGATTCCTCACAGTTGTCCTACTATTTTTCTAAGAAATCCTGCTATTTGGTTGTGGTTGGGGTATCGTTTTGGAAAATGGCAGCAGACGTTGCAATGTCAGATTTATTGATTTGCGTGTTTATAAATTGACCTGGATAAACTAGAAGTGTTTTCAGGATTCAGATAAAGGCTAACACACATGAATCCTAAAGGTGTGTTAGCCTTTAGGATTCATGTAAAGGCTACCACACCCTTAATTGCAGTTTAAAGAATGATAATTAAATGGCGAAAATAGAGATTCTATAAAAGGTTTTTACAAAGCTTTCATGATTTGCTGTTGTTTTTTCAGAGGATAGACATGGTCCCAGAACTGCTCAGCTCAAACCTCTGTTCACTACGCTCCAATGTAGAGAGGTGAGACCATGCTAGTCAAAAAAAAATTGACTGGCACCATCACGTCATTTTTTCACATGCACAATGGGAGAAACATCTGATTTGTTGTTGATTCCTCCCGCTTATTTACTTAATATTGTATTGTTGCTGCTATGTGTGTTAAGGTCGCAAGCATAAGAATTGTACTCTTGTGTACTTTTACAATAAGAATGTAATAAAAGTAATTTGGATTCTGATTCTAATTCTCCACCCCAGGCTTGCTTTCTCCTCTATCTGGGAGATGGACGACAAGGCAAACATCGTAAAGACCAGATTCACAAAAAGTGTCATTAACTCAAAGGTAGAGAGCAACACACACCCAAACGGCCCTTTTTAATTACCTTTTTAAAAACCCTAAAGCCTGGCAACAGATCTTTTACACCTTAAACAAGATACAGGTCTCCAGTTAAGGGGCTTTACAGTCTCTTGTCTTGGCATTTGTGTAACAAACAATCCTTCCCCATTTCAATTTTCTACGCTCTCTGGTGTTGTTCGCGGTGCTTCTGATTTGGCACAGGCGTCTCTGACCTACGCCGAGGCCCAGCTGAGGATCGATGACACCAACATGAACGATGACATCACCAACAGCCTGCGAGGGCTCAACAAGCTCGCCAAGATCCTCAAGAGGCGGAGGATCGAGAAGGGGTGAGCAGAATCTGCCATACAAATAAACAACTGACTGTATCCCCGTCACCAGAAAGCAGAGTATTGGCTTAGCATTGTGTTTTCCATCATGGATCAATTTCAAATGTGTGGTAAATTGTTTTCATTAGCATCATTTGCTGAAACATTTTTTATATATTTATTTTTAGACTTTTGTTATGAATTGTGTTTTTTTTCATGTAGGTCCGTGAGCCTTTGCAATTAACTTTTGTTCAATTGTTACACAAAAGCAGTTTGTTAACAATATAAATAACATCTACTGATAATCACTCTTCCAAGAGTAAGTCGTGTATGTGGTCTTCTGTCACGTGACTCACGTTGTGTTTCATTGATTTCTAGTGCGTTGACACTATCTTCGCTCGAGGTGCGTTTCCACATAGACAGTGAAACCCACGACCCCATTGACCTCCAGACCAAAGAGTTGATGTAAGTGTTGCAAACCAGTGTCTTTATCACATTGAAACAATTGATGTTACTGTTGTGGGAAACTATTCTCTTTTTGTCTATTCCCAAATGGGATCTGCTTGATTATCACAACAAAAAAAATTCAAACATTCACTCTGTCTGCTACAAATGTAGTTAATGCCCGGAACACAAGATCATGTTGTTGTTCCCTCTGCGCTCAGGGAGACCAACTCCATGGTGGAGGAGTTCATGTTGCTCGCCAACATCTCCGTGGCCCAGAAGATCTACGACGAGTTCTCGGAGTGTGCCCTGCTTAGGAAGCACCCGGCCCCGCCTCCCTCCAACTATGACATCCTCAACAAAGCGGCCCAGTCCAAGGTGACATTCATCACCAACTCTGACCTCGGCAGCCGTGCTTAATAGTGCAATTTATTTGGATTCTTTTGAACTTGCCCTACATTCTCCAGCTAACATACTCTGAACTTCACTCTGCCTGAAGGATACATTGTCATACGTTGACCTCTACAGAGTAGATGATGTACAAAATACTGTGTGTTCAAATATTGCGTCTGTCACTTAACTCATAATATTAATGTAATTGAGGTAGAACGAAAGAAATGAATGTAGTATGTCCTCTTCACTTTTCAGAGATGTTTCTAACTTTTAGGTAAATCGATAAAGCCTCTACAGTTTCCTTTTAGTGAATTGATGATGTAGGCAAGACTAATAACAATGTATTTTAAGCCCCTAGTTGACAGCGGTGAAAGGATGATTCGCCCACAAAGAGAATCCATGAAAATATTCTGCTTTGTCGACATTACCAAAACATAGAGCGTGTCCGACTGTAATAAATGTCTAGTTTGAGATTCCAGCCTTGGGAGATGACGTGATGGGAAAATTAATTTCTACCAATAAGGATTTTTTCCTCTGTACATTAATGTCTCTTATCAGCCTGGGCATTAACGTGGGTGTCCCCCTGGTTTCCATTGGTTTCAGGGTCTGGCCATCCACACAGACTCGGCCAAGGCCCTGGCAGACTCTCTGGACATGGCCAAGGTGGACGGCTTCCCCTACTTCAACACTCTGCTGCGCATCCTGGCCACGCGGTGCATGATGCAGGCCGTGTACTTCTGCTCCGGCATGGACAGCGACTTCCACCACTACGGCCTGGCCTCGCCCATCTACACGCACTTCACGTCGCCCATCAGGAGGTGGGTGTCATGCACACACGTGGGATGAAAAGTCACATACATAAATAAATCACCCTGCAAGTTATGTAGTTATTTTAAATCATTTGTGTTTGATGCCTTCTTATGGCGTCTGACCAACAACCAATGATTCATTATGTTATCAACGCACATTCATTAGGTTATTTGGCAACCTCGTCTAAAGGCTAAGCAAAAAAATTGAATCGGGTTTTGTTTGACCCAGTCTAATCCTCCGTCCTTCTTCTGCAGATACTCTGACATCATGGTGCATCGCCTGCTGGCCGTGTCCATCGGGGCAGACTGCACCTACCCTGACCTGACGGACAAACACAAGCAGTCGGCCCTCTGCAACAACCTCAACTACAGACACAAGATGTCTCAGTATGCACAAAGGGCGTCCGTGGCCTTTCCACACGCAGGTGAGCAGAGCACGCACATTAAGTAAATAATCCCCTGTGCACTGATGACAAATTATTTCCATGACGTGCAACCAACTACCCGAAACACAGCTGTGGCCACAAGCCAATGGTTCTCTAAGAAAATAGGGGGCCCTGTGTATTAATTATTCATAGTGTCTGTGCCTCGGATCAATGTATTGATTGTGGGAAACATTGTTGTGAGAATTAAGCTTTGTCAGAGAAATAATTGCAAAACCATGCATGTTTGAAATATGAAACCTTTTCATACGTTTCCCCTTTCCCTCCATCTTTTTGCTGTATTTTTTTTGTTAATTGAACTGGATCAGAAGTCAATCAGATGTAGGTTACCAGGGGTGTTTCTAGGATTTGGGGCTCCTCAGCTCAGAGATCTATAGGGGGTCCGTGCCCCGGGGGAGCCTCGCCCAGAATATTTTCTATAAAAAAAGCTTTATTTGTATGCCTTTTTTTTGGCACTCTTGAAGCACTTAGTATCTTATTGAGTAGAGGCCGAATACTTCTCAACTGACTAGTGACCAGTTTCACTCTGACCAGACTTTTTAGGTTCAAGTCATGGAGTGTAGAGATATACCCTGTAGCCGGTGTGCTCTCTCGCTCGCTCAAAATGCAAGTGTGGCAAGTCATTTGAAGTAGATCTGCTGCATAAATGAAACACGGAGGAAACAAGAAATTCTCTGGTTTTTGATAAACATATCATATTATTTTGATATGGACAGCTGTATCGATTCAAGGCTATTTCTTAAGACGACCCCTCTGCAGATGACCAACCACTCTGGCATGCTATGCTCACAATTTCATTTGTTTCCTCCTAGTTGTTCTTCAAGAGCAGAGGGATCCTCAATGAGGATGGCTTCATCCTGTTTGTCAGAAAGAATGCCATCATAGTGCTGATCCCAAAGTTTGGTCTGGAGGGAACAGTCTTCTTTGACAACAAGGACAAGACCGGCCCCAAACTGGTCTTTGATGAAGAGGTAAATGCTTCTCCCAACTATAGTCAATGCCTCAATGGAGTGGGAACAAAAAAAAAAAGAGTGAAAGCGCTGCTCTGAAATCTGTCCCTAATCTCTACCCTGCGTCACTTATCTCTACAGGGACCGTCTTTGATGGTGGAGCAGCACACCTTTAAAATATTCGACAAGGTGAAGGTGACCATCAGTCTGGATGACTCGAATGTTCAGCACCAGAAGATCCGTATGTCTCTTGTGGAACCGGAGGTAAAGCCTGCGTTAGTTTAGTACTAGCCATTCTGTTTTTTTGTTCCCCATAAATTGTACTTCTTGTTTATACTGCTATGATGATACCTGTCCATCCATTCCTACCATTTCAAATGTAGCTTTATTTTTCTATTACTGTGTCATAAAATGTTGTTTTCTTTGTTCGCGGCAGACTTGTATAAAAGCCGATCCTGTTCTGTTTTTAGATTCCAGGTGTTAGTGTTCCAGTCCCAGAGGTAGGACCAATGGCCAAGAAGCCCAAACTCGACGTCTGAATGGCTCACCAAGCATCAATAAGCCCCAATGTAACTGTAGGAGCCAATTCCATTGTTATTAAATGGCCATTTTCAGTATTGTGTGTTTGTTTTGTTAATCACTGAGTGTGCTTCCTTTACAGGGCAAGTTGTCTTTATGGGAAAGGACCCGAGTCCTTGAGGGGTGGTAGCTGGAAGACTGTTCTGTTTTTTAGACCTTCTTGTATGGGGTCAGAACAGTCCCAATAATAATGAATGCACAGAGAAGGATTCACAAATGTATTTTGTGATTTATATATAAATTACTCTCTTCTCACAAATACATTTCAATGCACACACAAATGGATATTGGCATGTATACATTTAAAATAAATCCATAAACAAAAATTTTGAATGATCGTACATAACAATCTCTAGGTGGCGAAGAAGTTAAAGCTGCTTCACGTTTAGCCACACACTTTTTCCATCTAGTTTCGACTGGGTTTTGGGTTTGTCGGTGCCGTTAAAGTATAAAACGTCACTGACAATGTAAAAACAGTCACTGCCGTCATATGATTGGCTGAAAACGAGGGAGGCATCTAATTGGCTAGAGTTCCTTGTTGAAAAAAATGCATTTGTGAATCTAGCGACGTCAGTCGCAAAAATCCACATACAAATAGACCAGTTCATACAAATGCAAACAAGTTCACAAATGAAATGCGTTTTGTAAATTCAAGTTTAACAGTTTGTATATAAATTTAACAACATCCAAATACATTTTGATTATTTGCAAATATTTAATTCTAACATTTGTGTGTGGATCAGAAATGTGTTTGTGAAACTTATTTATGGATAAATTTTACATTTATACATACCGATATCCATTTGTGTGTGCATTGAAATGTATTTGTGAGAAGAGTAATTTATATATAAATCACAAAATACATTTGTGAATCCTTCTCTGTGCATTCATTGACGGTTCTGACCCCATATTCTTGCTCAGAAATCATTATTTTTAATATTTGGTGTAATCAGTTATGAAAACAGAAACAATAAATAAAGATGCTTTTATTTGAATCAAAATTTGGTTGTTTCACAATCCAAACCATAAAACAGGTCCTTCTCAAAAAATTAGCATATTGTGATAAAGTTCATTATTTTCTGTAATGTACTGATAAACATTACTTTCATATATTTTAGATTCATTACACACAACTGAAGTAGTTCAAGCCTTTCTATTTTAATATTGATTTTGGCAAAAAAGTCAAGAAAAACCAAAAATCCCTATCTCAAAAAATTGGCATATTTCATCCGACCAATAAAAGAAAAGTGTTTTTAATGCAAAAAAAGTTAACCTTCAAATAATTATGTTCAGTTATGCACTCAATACTTGTTCAGGAATCCTTTTGCAGAAATGACTGCTTCAATGCGGCGTGGCATGGAGGCAATCAGCCTGTGGCACTGCTGAGGTCTTATGGAGGCCCAGGATGCTTCGATAGCGGCCTTAAGCTCATCCAGAGTGTTGGGTCTTGCGTCTCTCAACTTTCTCTTCACAATATCCCACAGATTCTCTATGGGGTTCAGGTCAGGAGAGTTGGCAGGCCAATTGAGCACAGTAATACCATGGTCAGTAAACCACTTACCAGTGGTTTTGGCACTGTGAGCAGGTGCCAGGTCGTGCTGAAAAATGAAATCTTCATCTCCATAAAGCTTTTCAGCAGATGGAAGCCTGAAGTGCTCCAAAATCTCCTGATAGCTAGCTGCATTGACCCTGCCCTTGATAAAACACAGTGGACCAACACCAGCAGCTGACATGGCACCCCAGACCATCACGGACTGTGGGTACACTGACTGTAAGAAATACATTCATGTGTTTTTTTTCTACTTTACTGGACGAAACATGCAACTGTATCCAGATTAAGTCCTCACATGTTTATTGAGTTAATGTTTCTAAATACAGCATTAATATGCATTATTTGGAGTTCTTAGGTAATGTTTTTCCCTTATATGCATTATTCTGGGTTTAGTAAGTATATCACAGAAATACGGTTGTAGCTCAACTATTGGTTGTATTACGAACCAGTGGCATCAAACCTGTATGGTGCACAATAAAACTTGAATATCAGAGTAAAAAAAATTAACATATCAAGTCCATGATTCACATCAACATGTGATAACCTGATGTCAATCTTAAATTTCAATTTCCTGTTAATATCACAACAAAAAACATTGTATAAAATATGCATTAAAAAAAAAAAGAGATCATTGTTGTGCAAGTAGCAGTACAGAAACGACATTTCACATGTAAAATCACTTTTCTAATGCATACAATCATTAAAGCCCCCTCCCCGAAAGATTGTTTTCATTCTCATAGAATTGGTGCAAATATAATAACTTTGGGGTAAAACATTCCCATTGCAACAGGGAGTAACAACTTCAGCATTTATAAGTACTCCTTTTAAAGATGAAGTCAAAGAGTTGAATGTTGATGCAGGGAACAAAATATACCCAAGTATGGTTTGGCTCGGACAGCATGAAGCGGACAAGCTCATTGCGCTGCTTCAAAAAAACAAAAGTAAACATATTCGATTGCATCATCGGCTTCAGTGGCTGCTTGTTCACAGGATACAGCAGGCTCAGTGGTGAGTGTTAAAGGCCTACGGGGAAAATGTTAAAAACAGGTTATACATTTTGTTTTTTTCGAACCTCAGTTTAGCCACATTATTCAGTTGACTAGCATTGCCTCTACCTTTAATTTAGACTGCCTGGGAAACGAAAAGGCCTCGTCCGGGAGGTTTGAACTGAAGGATTCCTTGCCGTTACTCATGGAGCTGAGGCCATCGATAAGACTGGCCGTGCCCACTGAGGTAGTATTGTAGCCGCTGTCCACCTGCAAATCCACAATCAAAATAACAATCAGGTTCACGAACTGAACAAAACAAAAACATTTGAAAATGAGGGGGGCATGCGCATCCACATGAGAGGGGCATGTCCAAGGGAAAGGAGGACCAACTTAAAACCATCAAAAGAGAAAAGACCAAAGATCCCAAGAGTTCTCTGTCCATCCCTCCCAGCAGAGGAGCGCTCCCACACACCTGCATGCTGGAGTCGTAGCGTATGCTGCTCCCCTCCGCCAACAGAGACATGAACATGTGGGAGCTCTCCGTGGTCGACACGTTGCCCATACGCGAGCTGGTCAGCTGCTCCGAGGGCTCCCCGGCCTCCTCCCTCTCCATAATGTCCTCTAACCTCCCCTCAATGGGAGTCTCCTTCTCTGCCTCCTCCTCCTCCTCCTCCTCCTCTCTGGCGCCTCTCGGAGAATGCGCCACGCCGGTGCAGAGCGGGCTGTCCCGGGCCGCGGGGGACAGCGGGTCGAGCTCCATTGGGACGAGGGGCGGCGAGGCCAGCGGGTCGTCCCGGAGCTTGGGGTTGAGGATAGGGGAGAGGGGTGGGGACGCCCAGCACCGGGCTCTGGGCCTGGGCCTGGACCTGCTGTGGTGGGACTGGTTATGGAAGGGGAGCTTGTGCGGGGAGCAGTTCCGGATGGGAGAGCAACCCTCGCCATATGGGCTCCCCGAGCAGGAGTAAACGTCCATGTCCACCAGGACGCCGGCGGCGCCATCTGGCGTCAGGAAGCTCAGCTGTTTCCTCTCCCCTGGGGAAAGACAGGAGATTTGTACCTCGGAAATAAATAGACTTGAGTAGGACGGCATCGTTTTGCGTCTCAAGGAAGACAAATGGAGGCTAGTGAATCTGTTCACGACATCCAGATTGCATTAAGAAATGTACAGTAAAGTAAAGTACACGGTAAACACCAAGCACGAATCACATCACCTAACACACGAGGGACTCACCGGAGCCTATGGGTGTGCACGATACGTGAGGGCCGATGGGGGAGACCGAGGGGGTGAATAAACCAGAAGGGGAGGACCTATCTGGAAACATGGGACTAATGCTGCCCAGGCTGTAGTCACGGAAACGACCGTTGGGGACCGGACTAGATGAGAGCTGGCCCTGCAATGGAGGGAACACGCATCACTTATTCACTGCTGCTTTTTTCCCCCCCCCCTCAACAAAGAAAGCAGAACACGTTTAGACTTGTAAAAGCATTCCAACGCAAGACTTAAAAGAAACAGCATTTGCTTTCTTCACATCAGTAAATGTTTCCTCTGAATATACTTGGAATCAAAAGCCTTGTAGTCCCCATGACTCACTGTGGACGACGGTGTGGTTGCCATGATGTCGCAGGCCAGAGGGGAGGAGAGGAAGGAGGACGCCACCTTGGGAGCCCCCAGCGAACCCGCGCTGACCTCCGTGTACATGGGCCCCGTTGCGGGACTCCTCTCCGGGCTGTACGTGCCCGAATGGTCCGAGCCGCTGTGGCTGTCCTGGCCGTCTAGGAACAGCTTCCTCCTAAGGGAGGAGGAGCTGAGGCACTCCTGCACCCCCTCGCTGGCATCCTGGCTGAGGTAGTAGCCTCCTGGTCAACCAGACGACAGCTGGGTTAGCACACACACCCACGTTACATTTACGTTCAACACATTTGGATGCGTTTTATACATCCATCATGTCACTGCACCATTACTACTTTTAGTGCCATTTCATCTTCCCATGAATTTTTGTTATAAATTTTAATCAATTCATGGGGAAAACGTTCGGTGTTGATTTCAAAACATAAAGGGATGGCTTGAGGGAAACAGTTAGTTAGTGAGTGTGGAGATAGGTTTTTAAAAAGGGAGGCTTACTTAGGATCTTCTCCAAATCTAAATCCACAGGCAAGGAAAGGGTAGTCTGACAGGCAACTGAAACAAATGAATGCCAAAACAAGGAACCAAGTGAGATAAAGAAGAATTAGATAATAACCTGAGAATCTTGCTTTAGAGAAACAAAATCCCAAATTTTCTTAAAAAAGGTTCAAATACCATTGAGCGTTTCCGGTTCCTCGATGATGTTTGGTGAAATACAACCTCAAAGAGTAGAAACAGAAGAAAATAAAAAACATGTATAGACGCAAAACATGGCGACTACATATCAATCTCCAACGCCTTGCATCTGGTTAACCAAGGACATCTATTATCACATGAAACGCAACACTTACTTGTTTTATTGCGAATAAAAGTGTTTTTCCCAGATACAGGGGCTGCCCAAGGAGATGGAACGATCGCTCTTTTGGTGAAAAACTGAATTAAATAGTAAAAAGATAGTTAAACATGTGAATCACTTACATGTGATCACTTACAAAAACATCTTATTTACTATGGTTGTGAATATACCTGTTCGATAGCATGTTGCCGCTTTTCTTCAACGTCGGAATCTATCCTGGTACCGGGAAACAAAATGGTTAAAATATGCTCCATCAGCATTCACTCATAGCATGCTACATCTCTTAAGACAAATATTGGATACATGCATGGTAAATAGACATTCTATGTGCCAAAAGAAAATCATGACTCTTTAAGTAATTAGCCACTCTGAATAAGAGTAAATGTTCTTGAATATTTATAGCTCTTAAGCGTCTCAATAACCCACTGCTCTTCCAATTAATGATAAACACTCAAACTGGGATTCCAAAACCAGTTATAAAACACTTAAGGGTTCTGATGGGATATTGGCATACAGCACATACTGTAAATATTGGATGTGACATAATACAAGGGTTGAAAAGATCTTACCAACTAAAAATCTTGGAAGTCAACAGATTTTAAGATTCACAATTATTCAACCAACTAACTTATTGTAGAGCCCCAGACTAAGCCATGCCAGTGTCAATCAACACACAGACTACATACATTGTCTGACTTAAGTAGACAGCCTGTCTTTGGATGTCCTCTGGGTTTATGTCAACAGGCAGAAGATTGGCCATTTCCTCAATAGCCCAGCCAAATCCTCCCGTAACCTTCTGTCAACAACAAATAAACAGAAAATCATTAAAAGTTATCAGAAAACCATGTAGAGACAGATGGAGATTATATATGATACATGTGATTTATAACTTTTTTTTAATTGTTGTCCTGTGGTATAAACGTACAGCTTTACAGTGCTTGAAGACAGATGGGCTTGGCCCCAGGAGCTCCTGGAGGTGGTGGTGATCATTTGGGCTCTCAAATGGGTTCCGTATTAAATGCTTCCCAGGGGTTTCTGGTGTGATTTGTACTTCAATTTGGTCCCCCATTTTAAAGACCAAACAGCACTCCTATTTAGCAAAGATACGAGAACAAAACAGAGGATTTCAGGATATTGCAAACAGTCATTATTCGCACAATATAGGAATAATGCTTTTTAAAATATCGATTCGAATAACTAGATTAAGTTATACATTGATTGCGTTTGTATTAGCTAGCCTACTTCTAGTTGGCTGCCTGGCAAAAGACTTAGCTCGATAAAAAATCCCCCCATGACACAACCAATGGCCTCAGGTTCTTAGACAATTGCACGTTAGTTTCATCATTGATTAAACTAATCAATGGATTATATTAACTGATAATACTTACAATATATCTCAAAACATCAACCAGCTTTCGTTCAAGCCACTGTATCACGTTTAAAGTTTCAAAATGTTGTTTCAATTTCCCCCAAAGGTCCGATCAGCCAATAGAAATGTCCGATGAAGTGTCGGGGAACCAATGAGATTACCCCGTCGTCATATCCTGTCCGTCACAATTGTTGCCAGATTTGGTCTACATTTCCCTCCCAATCTGGCCACCACGGCTGAGCAGGGGATGCCAGATTTTGCGGGGAAAATTTGGCCCAATCTGGCAACACTGTATCGTCATCTGTGTTTGGTAGAGTAGGCGGGCTATCAAAAGACTTGTTCATTTCACACTAGGAATGATTTCATAAACAATGGTGTAATTGCTGAGATAACGATTACTTTTCAAATTTATAGGTGTAGTATATATTTGAACGAATGGTGGACTTGTCTCAAGTCACTGTCGGTGTTTGTTAAGCCTTACGGTGGTGGTCCTGCTAGCTAGCCTGCTGGTCTAAGGTATTAGCCAGCCCTCGATAGGCACTAACCTGTTCAATAAGCCAAATAGTTAGTGAATTAAAGTCTACGTCTGAACCTTTGCGATGGCAAGTGGAGCCAACGCAAACATGACTGCTGTTCGGGAGACAATGGACGGTAAATAGGGTTGAGATTTAATTACATATTCTGAGCAATATAGGTATGACTAACGCGTGTACATACATTTAATGTGACAAATGACACATAGTTATTGGCAGTACAACGGTGTGTTACAATACGTTTAACTAACGTGTGTATACATTGAACATAGTACAAATGACACATGGTTATTGGCAGTACAAGGTGTGTTACAATACGTTATTGTTGTATAGACCAAACCCCATGGAACAATTATAACATGAGACAAAAATATTATGTTGTAACTTAAGTTACCCCTCAGATGATGCTGGATCTGAAATTACATCTGTTATGTGTGTTTAGAAGGAGAATGTGAAGTAAAAACAAAGATTGGTATTTTATTGTACCTTTTTTAATTTGCTCATTAATATATATTTTTTCCAGGTCGATTAGATTTGGTATAGTTAGAGTCCTTTATTTTCATGGGTCCTCCTTGTGTTGTCTTGCTTTAAATGACTCCATGTTCTTGTTTGGGTTTCCTACTAGTGTTGTTGGAAATCTCCAGGTTGCTGAACACAGGCTTGGATATGGAGTCCCTATCGATCTGTGTGCGGTTGTGTGAACAAGGCATCAATCCGGAAGCCTTGTCTTTAGTCATAAAGGAACTGCGCAAAGCATCCGACTCATTGAAGGTACGCAAATATAATTTGGGATATTGGAGGGAATTAGGAAATTAAGAAATAATCAATTATTCAAGTCATATTTCTACCCAATACTCATCAAACTCGATTTTTTTTGCCTCAGTAATTTAGAACAATATTGATGTTAGAAGTGTTAAGTAACATTATCAAGATTCACTGAGTGGGGGAGCCTTTATTTATTTGGTCATGTGCAGTTAAAAATCTTTACGCAAAAGTGTGGTATTCGAGACATCTGATCTAAAAAAGCAACACTCCAAAGCATTGCTTTGTGGTTCTGGTGTATTGTATTCTGTTTCATATTTATATTGTTGTCTCCAGGCTTCTGACAACTCCACTAGCTGAAAAGGCATCATATCCCGTTCCAGTCCAGTACTCCAGTGCAAAACATTTTTCAATGTGTTGTCATTGGCCTCATGTGCCCATTACAAAGCCCTATCCCTGTCTATGCCCAGTCCATTTCTTTGGTTGTGATTACACGTGACACGTTACATATTTTTATTGCCATGGTTCATAGCATCACCAAATGTAAAGAGCCTTACAACCTCAGCCTCTGCCTAAAAATCAAACAAATATGTTTTTGATGTATTTTTAAATAAATTATAATCCCCATTCTGCGTCTGGAATTTTGTGCAGAGAAAATGTCTAGCACATAGTAAACAAAATATTTTTTGGTTTGTTTCCTTGTTGTTTTACTTTTTTCATCCTTTATACATTTGTAGTGAATTGTTATTTTTATTTTCATGTAAACTTACATGACAATAAACCGTCACTAGATGGCACTGTGTCTTTCTTTAAAATACAATATATTGATGCGGTGGTTTTGAATGTTTTTTTAACGCGTAATTGATCTCTGTCACTTAACATTTGACCACAAAACGAATACATCGACTGCATATCTATTTTAATTATTTGAATTACTTTCCAAGTAAATTATGACGGGTTGATGATCCTTGTTCCATATCTTTGTTCTAAATAAAAAATAATGAAGCTAATAATCAAGGATCATGTTTCAATACATATTTTTTCAAGTTTCTTGCTACAATTGATCATTAGACATTTTTGTATGGAAATATTTGAAGAAAATATTTTACATTTATCCTAAATAGATGACAGCACACAATTCCACTGAAGCCAAAAGGGAAGGTCAAGGTTACAACATTTCTTCACCTGACGACTTTGTAGACCATGATACATGGAACTCACGGCATTAAGTGACTTGAACTTAATCCTTAATAATATCAAAAAAGGATTGTACAGGAGACCTGATCAACCACCAGTAGCCAGCCATCATGTGTCCATCCACACAAAGCACTGTTTTGTTTCAGGGCTGTTTGTAAACTGCCTCTATTCATCTTCAAGACGAGACAAAATGCTGAGAGCACAAAACGCAACTCTGCAGGCCTATGTGCTTCTAGTTGCCACCTTGTGTGTGTGTGTGTGTGTGTGTGTGTGTGTGTGTGTGTGTGTGTGTGTGTGTGTGTGTGTGTGTGTGTGTGTGTGTGTGTGTGTGTGTGTGTTCGTCCATATAGGAGAGTTTAGTCTTTCATTCACTCCACAAAGGAATTGAGCAACCCTTTCTAAGCTATCTGACAACATACCAGCCAAGTAACACCAGACTCTAAGAGAGCATGGGAAAGCAAGTGTGTCTATGGAAGCATTTCTGTCTTCCAACGGGCGGGCTCGTGTGTTCTTGACTGACAGGCTCCCGCTCTCAATATCTTGACTGGTCCTTTGATCTCCTAACACAGTTATCTCTTGAGCGCCAGCATCGCAACTGCATCTGCACCAAACAATCTGATATATGCTATATACATCTACCTGAATGCCCTCAGGCCTAATCAACTGGGGCCTCTGTGGGGGGTGAGTTTGTGTTGCCTTTAAGATGTTAATGGTGAAAGAGCAACATTATTAACTTTTCTTTGACAAAAAGGGGAGTTGTATGGTTTGCTTTCTCTTGATGGACGATCGGGGCATGGCATGTTCAGAATGCATCTCTTTGTGTTTGATGTGTTTAAGGGGCTCCCCTTGCCTTAGACTGGTACTTTGATCTCCATAAAACAAAATATTCCCAAATCCCATAGTCCTAACTGAGAGATCGCCCACATATGCATAAAACATCTAAGAATAGTGCACTCAACTAGGCCACTGGTCAAATCACATGCCCATATAAACTTAAGAGGCAAGCAGGTCTCATAAAACAACTTCTAAAGATACTTTGTGCATACCAGCTCGGGATGATGTGTCTGATTAGAGGAAGTATTCTCAGGTGTCAGAGAGAAAAATACCTTGTTTTGCATTTATATATGGCTACACTCCAATCCAATAAACTTTGTTACTTTTAATTAGGCAAATACATTGAGTTCAATTTTATGTAGGTTACAGACAACGTTAATTGTGCTGAATTGAAAGCAACAAAAAAAAGACTGGTTCAGCACCATTATTGACACTATCACATTTTGTATGCATTTAAGTCAAGTCAACTTTATTTCTACAGCACATTTAAAAACAACTGAGTTGACCCAAAGTGCTTACAAGCAAACATAAAACAATGACAATGGTACAACAACAGTAATAATATAACATGGGGAAAAATAAATAATTAAAATAATAAACAAATGAGTCAAAAAATAAAATAAAGAATAAAGAGTGTCTGTGTGTGGGGAGTTGTTAAGGTAGATTAAAAACTTGGGAGAAAATAAAAGTCTTTAAGTTAGACTTTAAGCAGTCAATGGTGGGAGAGGACTTAATATGTACAGGTAGACTATTCCAGAGATGGGGTGCAACAACAGAGAAGGCTCTATCACCCTTGGTTTTAAGGCGTGTTTTGGAGATACAGAGAAGATTCTGAGATGAAGACCTAAGTGACCTTGGAGCGCTGTACGGAATTAGAAGGTCAACTATATAACTAGATCTTGACAAAGACATAGACAAAGACAAATCTTTAAAATGTGACGTGAGAGACTATTGGTTACATGCACGTAATATAAAGTATGTTCATTAATGGTGTATTTCAGAGAGAGGAGTTTGGTGACATTGTTAACATTAGCTTCAATGTCACAACCTAAATATACAGGTTATATCTATTAAACGGTAAAATCACAGTGTTTAGATCCTAATTCAATTCTCGCTTAGAGGATTGGATCCTATAAACTCTAAAGGATCATTTAACAATGATTAGAAACGATAATAGCATAGTAATCAAAATATGTAAAAAAAAAAAAAGCAACAACTTCCAACTTGACTTTGTGGTTTTTGAACAATATCCAAACTGATTAATCCGCAAGTGATTGATTTACAGTTGTAATTAGCTATCCCTTGCATAGATGCATAATAATCTGATATCTCCACACACTGGTATAAAAGTATTAATTGGTTTCATTAACAAAGCAGTTAATTGAATAACAATTAACAAAGTTGGCAATGGCATCAACACGCGTACGTGTAGAGTCCCCTGTGTTTTCCCATGCTAATCACAAAACCACGTTTTATCAGATTGTAATTTAGGGTGTTGGACTATGTAATGACTAATAAAATATTGGGCTTATTAGTTGATTTGAATAGCTCAGTGATGCGTTCCACCAATGTTAAACATCTCATGTTTAACAGGTTGGCACCATATGTTGCATTGGAATCCCATTTTGGCGGTAAATGGTGCTCTAATCAAAACAGGTAATAAAAACAAGTTGGGCTAATTCAATCTCAGAGTTGCTGGGTTGAAGAGAGCAGATGTTCTAATTTGTTCTATTGTTTTCACCTTTCTTTGTTTTAGAAGTTTGCTTTTGTTTAGTCTATTTTTTCTTCCTTCTTTTGGTACTTCTGCTTGAATTCCAAAGTTTTTTTTCCTCAATTTTACTTATAATGGAGATGGAGGGTGGACTAGCTGTCCACTTTCCTTGAAATAAGACAATGCCCGCCATATTGTGGTGACAGCTTGCATTGTGTATGTGTGTGTCTGTCTCTGTTTGTGTGTCTGCGTGTGTGTGGGTATGTGTGTCAGTGTACATGTGTGTGTGTGTGTGTGTGTGTAGTGTGTGTGTGTGTGTGTGTGTGTGTGTGTGTGTGTGTGTGTGTGTGTGTGTGTGTGTGTGTGTGTGTGTGTGTGTGTGTGTGTGTGTGTGTGTGTGTGTGTGTGTGTGTGTGTGTGTGTGTGTGTGTACGTGTTGGTGTCAGGGTGTGTGCGTGTCCTTGTAGTCAAGCTTGTGAGTGTGTGTGGTAGGTGACAGAGGAGCGAACATGTATGCATGTGAGAAAGAGAGAGATGATGTGAGTGTGTGTGTGTGTGTGTGTGTGTGTGTGTGTGTGTGTGTGTGTGTGTGTGTGTGTGTGTGTGTGTGTGTGTGTGTGTGTGTGTGTGTGTGTGTGTGTGTGTGTGTGTGTGTCGGTGTGTACCATGACAGCTTGTATTCTCTGTGATTAATGATGTGCTGTGTGACTTGATAAGTGCTACGGAGGACCAACGCTTGTTTCAATTAGACCTTGTGAAGGTCGCGACGCTATGCTGGCCTCTCATTATCATATCCATAATCAATCCACATTATCATAGGGGAATGTGAAGGGTGTGTGTGATCACTTGGTCAAACGCACACACATAAACAGACACACTGATGAACACACGCGAAGACACCTAATCACAAACCAAAACATGATGACATGCTCTCACTCACCAGAACACACACACTCCCGCACACACACACACATCCTCCGTTCAAAGCTGATTTGAATCATAACGCTTGCTGTCGGAACCGATTTTGTCCGTTTGAATTAAGGGTGTACATGTAACAGACCAAGCAGCAATGACGGTGGTGGCATTTAAAACACAGCCCCGCACGCGCCCGTACTTATACACCTACACACAGACACAAGCATGCACGCGCACACACACACTTCCGTACAAACACTAACGCACGCATACACACACACACACACACACACACACACACACACACACACACACACACACACACACACACCACACACACACACACACACACAACACACACACACACACACATACACGCATACACACACATTAACCCCCCCCCCCCCCACAAACCCTGGGGCCTTTTTGATAGCGGCAGAAATGGGATTTGAATGTTTTCACTTGTCTAATGAGAACAGATAGAGTGGTATTTACACTTCATCGGCCAATCTGACTGCCTACCCATCAGAATGGTCCCTTATGCTTCGGCTCAGCAGCCAAAAACAGGCACATGGTACCGGCTATTGCCAGACCGCATGTTCATCTTGTTGACTCAGGCTGCAGCTGAAACTGTTACATTACATGCTTTGATGAAAAACTGGACCTGGATATGCTGTTGTTTTGGGGGAAGGATTTCGTTGTTCTTTTTGTCTCTGCAGTTCTCAGATAAGTAAACATGTCTTGGGGAAAGAGACGGGGATATGGGTTGTTCTTCAGTGTGCAGGATAGAACCGCCATGACAAACACACTACTGCTCCATAGGGAGGATTCCCTTGGGGGGGAATTACACCCAATTTTTCCCATTTGGGAGCAATAAACGTTGGTGTGTCTATGACAAGATATGCTATACCTTCCTGCTCTGATCGGTTTACCCGATCACAGCCGTGGTTAAAGTTGTGGGCCTTATTCTTCAACGGCGTGTTTGAAGATCGATGGTTGGACAGCAGCAAATGATTGGATGACCTCCGTTAGTAATTCAAGATTTGGCCGAAATGATAATTGGATTAAAATGTCAGGCAAAATTATATTGTTTCTGTCTCTGAATATATGACGCCTCTAGCCTTTTGGCTATCGGTCTCATATATTTTCCTTACAAAACATGCACGCTAAGCCTTTATTCAGCGGTGCCTTGTTCTAATTTGTTTATAATTTGATCCCAATTTCTTTGACCTTTAGCAATATTTTATTGATAGTTCTGTCAAGGGTCGGGGATGACAATAAAAGAGATGAAGACCTTTTTCCAAACAAGTTTCATAATGAACTAATCCCTAGTTATTAAAGATATTACCGCAAACTGGATCCTTATATCAGTTCTGCTCGACGATGATGGTTACATCAATGTGTTTTCTAGAATGAGAAAAAGAGTCGTGACATTTCTATTTGGCAAGGAAAAGGCCATACTCAGCAGGAGTTATCAAAGGCAAAAAGTAGAAAGTTTTGCGCTCTCTCTCTAGCTCTCTCTCCCCCTCTCTCTCTCTATCTTCCCTGGAGATACTCATGTTAAGCATAATTAAGCAGATTTGATTAGCATCAAGCCTGGCTTCCTCACTTGACTTTTAATGAATGTAAATCTACCATCTACATCCCAAAGATTAATTTCTGCCAATTAAAAAACACAAGAGGGCTTATTGGAGAGAGGGGGAGGGGGGAGGGGGCGGAGGTGGTGGGGTGGGAAGGAAAAGAGTGTTAAAGTCCTTTGAGTTGAAGTACAGTCAGAGTTTTATCCTCTCCCCCCTTGTCTTATGGCGAGATGGTCTCTGGAGATCTGTGTGTCTCTCTCCCTCTGCGACCGAGATCATTATCGGCACAATGTTCCGTGAAAGCCACTTTGAAAGGACTGCAAGCTCCATATGTAAATGACGGAAGTCTGTGTGTGTGTGTCTGTGTGTGTGTGTGTGTGTGTGTGTGTGTGTGTGTGTGTGTGTGTGTGTGTGTGTGTGTGTGTGTGTGTGTGTGTGTGTGTGTGTGTGTGCGTGTATGTGTGTGTGTATGAGAGAGAGACATACACAGACAGATAGAGAGAAAGGGGAAAGAGGGATATTAACAGAGTGGAAGAGAAAAGAAAAAAGAGAAGGAGGTGAGGAGAGAAGGAGAGCGAGAACAGAGACGGAGCAGTGGATATGAAAGCAGTAGGGAACAGGTAAAGGGACATGTAAAGGTTACTGGTTTTTTTCTCTCACACTTTTTTGTTTAACTTGACTTTCGGACACCCTATAGCCCTACTCTTTTTGTAGACTAGGAATTGATGCAGCGTGTGAAGCCTTGTTAATGATATTCAACCATTATAGTGACATTTATTCAATATTCATATATAGAACCATATTATAAATACAATTAATTTGTATTAAATTCGATTTGCCTGAAATGTAGTACTACACAATTTAAACTCCCAAATGGCTATCTGATGAGTATCAATTAGTAAAAGCACCATTCTCTATACATTATAAAATATGCCTACAAAAATTGTAGAAAAAATAATCCATAGGCCTATTTCTGTCGAGTGCATTCTTTCCTCCTCTACTCCTCTTTTCATGTTCTCTCTCTCCCTCTCCCTCTCTCTCTAAGAATATGTTCTAGTTAAGGCCCCTCCTCTATATGATAATGTCACAGTAGCATCTCTAGCGCTAGACAATCCCCTTTCATTCTATTTGAAGAGTGTGATCTGTTTTTTCACAGGCGCACCTTGTCCCCTCCTCACATTTTTACCCACACTCCGCGCAGTAGCCGGCTACTATTCGCGGTTGTATATTTTGTTTGTTGTAAAGGGAGAACCTACGAACGTGTAGACACTTCAACGAAGTTACTTTTCGGCACAAGACTTTCGGCGCCCCCTGAAGTTGACTTGCTAATTTTTCTTTTCATCTTGGGACATGACCGCAATGGCTTCCCCGGCTGCCTCTGCTCTTCTCCCGTCCGCTCCCGTCGGCCACCATCCGCCCCCGATCTCCACCTCTCCAGCCAACAACTCTCCGCCACCTGCGGCCACCTCCACCTCCTCTTCCCCGACACCTCCCGCCGTGGCGCACCCGGCGCTGCTTCACCCCTTCAGACCCGATCTCCTACTCCCACTCCCGAACGGCGGGACCACGTCGATCAACGCCATCAAAAAGACCAGCGTCGTCCCGACGATCAGCGCGGGCAAACCCGCGTACGCCACCCCGTCGCCGGTGGAGAACACGCCACAGAACAACGAGTGCAAACTGGTGGAGGTGAAAGGTGCCAAGCTGGCCTCGTTCACGGTGAAAGACGCCGAGCTGATTTGCCTGCCCCAGGCGTTCGACCTGTTCCTCAAGCACCTGGTCGGTGGGCTCCACACGGTGTACACCAAGCTCAAGCGACTGGACATAACCCCGGTGGTGTGCAACGTGGAGCAGGTCCGTGTGCTCCGCGGGCTCGGGGCGATCCAGCCAGGGGTGAACCGCTGTAAACTCATCTCCATCAAGGACTTCGAGGTACTCTACAACGACTGTACCAACGCAAGGTGAATTGAAACGTGGTCTCGCAAATCGTCATGTGTGTGTGTGTGTGTGTGTGTGTGTGTGTGTGTGTGTGTGTGTGTGTGTGTGTGTGTGTGTGTGTGTGTGTGTGTGTGTGTGTGTGTGTGTGTGTGTGTGTGTGCGCGCGTGCGTGTGCGTGTGTGTCTCTGTGTGTGATAAGAGTGGTAACTTTGCTCGGCGACGGTTTAAACAGGATGATCAGGCTAAGTTTAGGCTGGGGCTCATGATTAAAAAGTAGGGTGTGATGTGATGTGGATGATTTTGACAACGTTGACGACCAGGATAATGAATTCTAATCCTTATCCTTCAAACTCGTTTCACCCACTCTTTAAAGTTTTCCCTTAATAAGTTGTGTTATCGAATCATCTCTCCCCACGCACAAACACACACACACACACACACACACACACACACACACACACACACACACACACACACACACACACACACACACACACACACACACACACACACACACACACACACACACACACACACACAGCCGTTGTATCAGACTCTGTCATTCTGAGAAATTGATTCTTCACAGAAATTAATTAATTTTCATTTGGCCCCAAGCGGCAGCTTAAATCAGGACAAACTCTCGGCTGATCCTCTTCCTCCATAATATTCTCTCTCTCTCTCTCTCTCTCTCTCTCTCTCTCTCTCTCTCTCTCTCTCTCTCTCTCTCTTCTCTCTCTCTCTCTCTCTCTCTCTCTCTCTTCTCTCTCTCTCTCTCTCTCTCTCTCTCTCTCTCTCTCTCTCTCTCTCTCTCTCTCTCTCTCTCTCTCTCTCTCTCTCTCTCTCTCTGAGTGTCTCTCTCGTTCCTTAATAACTCGCTGTCTTATCATATCAACACTCTTTAGCCCTGAGCCACAGCAAAGAGGAGATGATTAAACGAATTCTCGGTATTTATGATGCGATTATGTAAATTAGCCATTTCCTACTACTCCTCCAATGGTGACCAACTACACGGGTCATCAATCCAATACCCAACAGAGATGTTTGGATAAAAGGGACTAAATTGTCTGGGATGTTAAGTACTGGTCTGTGGTGCTAAACATACACGTGGGCATGCTTGTAGGGATTGAACATGCTTGTATAGGAGTTGAATAACTAGTTTGATATAGTTAATCCATATTACTTATAGCAATGATCCAATTTACAGCTGTCATTGAAATCCAGCTTTAAATAGAGGATAACTCAGGATTGTAGCTACATCCCAAAGCAGACTTATAAACTTATAATACCCCCAAATAACGATGAAACTAATTGAGTTAAATGAACCCTGAGGCACTTTTAGAAGCCTACTTATTTTCCAGCCTACTTATCCACATCTGATGCTCAATTTGCAGACCCACCTTTTCTGAAAGTGTGCTAAATAATTATGCTTCATGGTTTTTTTTTCTTAACATTCATTGCATTGCCTTGCGCTATCCTGTTGTTTTTTTCAGCACCAGAAGTGGAAGTGCTTATAGCAGCATCGTTTGCTCCTCTGTCATTCACCCCTAAAATAATTACTTTTCGATGATCTAAGGGCTAAGCAAACGTCCCAAAGGGATTCTGCTTAACCAGTGGCAACACATTGACCTCATAATAAAAAAAAAACAGCACAGCTACGTGCACCTTGTGTTTCTGTTGGAATTTCCATGTCAGGTGTTAATGGGCTTGTATATCACCACCACCCCCCCCCCCCCCCAAAGCACACAGTCCCTTCTGCATATGTGTGTCTGTGTAATTATCAACAACACATAAAACTCAAACAAAGGAGAGAAAAAAAACACAACAACCTTTAGCTACTGAGGCCATAGAACACATACTAACTTCAAATGACTTTAACACCCTCGTCGTGTGTGAGGACTTCACATGTATCACGTTAACAGGTCTTTCTATGACGGATACCATCTGAAGCTGTGTGTCGTAAATAACGTTTTTCATAAAGTGAGTGGAGAGATGGTTTTAATGTGTTGTTACACACACAACTTTCTACCCAGTTTGCTTAATAGGCTGAGATGTGAGCTCTGGTGGAGCGGGACATGATTTTATGGCTTAGTGACATTGTCAGCGTTGTGGTTACTGATTAGATGGCTATCACTTATTATTTTCCAAAGTTGAGCAGTGTAGGTGAAAAAATAAAACATCCTTTATTGACATTACTTGGAACAGTGTGATCTACCTAGATTCTCTGAGCACAATGTTTGCTCTGGCTCATGTATTATATTCTTAGTCTGTTTATTCATTTTTTTGTTTGTACGTTCACATTTTATGTGTATTCCTCAGGAACCGGTTGGCTCCACATACACCTTGAAATGTCATATTTTCATCATCAATTCTGTTTCCCTGTGTCTCCTCCACATACCGGTAATCCCTTTTGAGTGTGTCAACACACAGGCACTCACACACACACAAGTGGGCACACACTGACACACACACACGCACGCAATGACCATTGACTCATCAAACCGTGAAGAAGGACTGACTTCATTCTGAGTCAAAGCCTTGCTATAACTCACACATAGGTGGCACATTCGCACTCACACACACACACACAAACACCACACACACGCTCGTGCGCACACACTCACGCACCCAGGGTCACATGGTCACGGCTGTGTGTTTGCTGGCTTAGCCGGTAAATGACATTAGTTCCACACAGAGAAGTTGGCGTGTAGGAAGGCAACCTAATACTCCCTGCTTTTTGTAACCACCCCCCCCCCCCGACAAAGGAACAGTTTCATTCTCTGTCACCAATACACATCAAACGGCCCAGGTCAGAGTGTATTTCTGCCCCACTGCCTGTGTGTCTCTGTGTAGGTAGAGCATACGGCTGTGTGTGTCAGCGCGGGGTGTCCACACCTATGAGGGCATTCTGTTACCAGGCTTTGTCTAAGATACTGGCCTGGGTTAAAAGGATGAAAATGATACTGCTCTCTGTTGTACAAGACGGCTTTATCACACACACACATTGTATAAGATATAGGGTGTCATTTAAAAAGCGACACTGACAGGATTTTCTTTCTTCAGCATTATTACTTTCAATAAAGCCTCAAATTTTCTTTTTTATAATTCTGCATTCTACTTTTGATGTCAACATCTTTAATGTACTATTTAAAAAAGATGAGCGGGACCTGAAATAACAATGGCCCGTGGAATGTGTCATAAAGGAATGTGTTTTTGACAGACTAATGCTATATAATTAGGAGAATGAAACTTTTAAGCTATTAGCGTGCAAACGCGCACAATCTCTTCCCCATTTTGTGTGGGTATGCGTGTGTGTGTTGGGACACACAGAACCATGGCTATATAGAAAGCCTTAAAGAATGCAATGCCAAAAAAAGAGAAATGACCATTGATGTCAAATGATAAATGATCAATAGAGTGATGTTGCCTGCAGAGAGTCAAACAAAAGCCAGCCGTGTGTGTTCCACAGTGGCGAATCCCGGCCATGTGAAATTGGCACGGCGGTGGTTGGTGTGTGTGTGTGTGTGTGTGTGTGTGTGTGTGTGTGTGTGTGTGTGTGTGTGTGTGTGTGTGTGTGTGTGTGTGTGGGAAGGTGGGCTCCTCAAAGCAGAGCACCTCTAATCCATAACTCACTGTCAAGTGATCGGGGGGGGGGGGGGGGGGGGTAGAAGATCTAGAAAGGGTGGGGGGGGGGGGCTGTTTGGCTGGCTGTTGGGGCTGGCTGGTGGGCGGGGGGGGGGAGGATTTGGATCTCAACTTTAACCCCCACTTCTTTTGACCCCAACTTCTTTTGATGTTTTATAGAGCAGAGGGAAGAGTATGATGGGACAGTTAGGGCCTCTTCATCTGCCAGTATGATGAGCCTCAATGGAATACACACACACACACACACACACACACACACACACACACACACACACACACACACACACACACACACACACACACACACACACACACACACACACACACACACACACACACACACACACACACACACAGTCTTGACATCTCCCTGACCCTGGTATGTGGGAGAGGAATGCTGGGCAGTATCAGTTCGGGAGATCAGATTCTTGCCATGATCAAACGTTTTCTCTGTATATTGTATATGTTTGTGTAAGTGTGTGCGTGTGTTTTTGTGTCCATGGGCATGTGTACGTGCGCACACTCACACGCACGCACGCACGCACGCACACACCAATGAATGTACTTTGTATCTCCTTGTTCCAACTGCTTTTGTCATGACATCATCACATCGGCTTCCCTGAATAACAATAGTGTATCAGGGTTTCAGCCTTCAATTTGAG